>JADRCD010181306.1:5469-20015 GCA_019843815.1 Montemys delectorum
TCTCTCTCTCTCTCTCTCTCTCTCTCTCTCTCTCTCTCTCTCTCACACACACACACACACACACACACAGAGAGAGAGAGAGAGAGAGAGAGAGAGAGAGAGAGAGAGAGAGAGAGAGAGATTTTCTTATGCATTAATTTACAAGCTAAGTTTGGCCTTAGTGAGAAATGTCCATCTAAACTTAAAGCCGAACTCCAAGTTCACCAGATTTCTGAACTGAGATTCTAGGCTCAAACCCAACCATCACAGCATCACCTACTGTGCTCCTCTCCACGAGTCGGTGTTTAGTGCCTTTCTTGGAAAAAAATAGGAAGCATCCCCCAGAGCGCCAAGGGACTAAACCACCAACCAAAGAATAGACATGGCTGGACCCCATTGCTCCAGCTGCATATGTAACAGAGAATGGCCTTATCTGGCATCAGTGAGAGTAGAAGCCCTTGGTCCTGTGAAAGCTTGATGCTCCAGCATAGGGGAGTGCGAGGGCAGAGAAGCAGGAGTGAGTGAGTGGGTTGGGGAGCAGCCTCATAGAAGCAAGGGGGATACAGGTTTTTCGGAGAAGAAACAGGGTAGGGGGATAACATTTGAAATGAGAATAAATAAAATAATCAATAAAAAAATTAAAAACAAAAGAGAAAGAAAAAAGGAAGAAGCAAGTACGAAGGGAAGGGGCAAAACATTTTAAGTATGAATAAAAGCCTCTGGATCTTAACATCGGTTTTTGACTTCTGAGTTTTTTCTTGAAGTCAACGTCTGCTGATGGTACCAGATTATATGTAGCTCTTGACTGGGATGCCAAGCTGGTTAATGTGGCATATCCGGTACTAATTCAGATCTGGTGTTTGCACTGGATACTGATCATAGTAGCCACTGTGCTCTCAGCAGGCTCCGTGAACTCAGCTTTTGAAGGTTGAAGATCAGAGAGCTGGAGGCAGAATGGCTTTGGGCCACAAGTGGGAATTAACTTCATGTGAAATAGGGAATCTGACCTTACAAAATGGTTTGGGTTCCAACCATCACTCTCTTTTGAGCATTTCCCTTGAATTTGATCTTGCTTATTGGGTTTTGTGATGAAAGGCTTTTATTGATTAGCACTGAGCACTTGAAGTTAAGTGGCTCTGTGGAAGATAGGGAATTAGATGATCATTATTTTTTATCTTTTCTGAAATGTGCAGTTTCTAGTTAGACATCGACTAAATAAAACCCGGGGTGTCTTTAGACCAGCAAACGGATGGAGACGTGATACTGAGAATCTCAAATGTAGCACTTCAGTGTGATTGGATCTAATTAAATGGTTCACAGGAGTCTAGAAGGAGGAAGTTAGTTCTACAGGAAATGAAGTGACAGTCCAATTGACCATTACAGTTTCCTTTCTCTGCAGACTATCAGACCCCATGAGCAATTTCAGCTAATTCTTTGTGTCCCTCTCTTTCTGTTCTGAGATACTCTGTACAGGTTTAAGAATTTTCTCCAAGGGAAACTTTGCCCCCACTTCATCTTGAATTCAATTTTAAGAAATGTCTACTGAGAAACGTAAGAAGGGGAACTGGTATTCTCCAAGATGGGAGTCCTGATCTTATCATGCTTGGTTAAGAGTCTTTATCTTTTACTTCCTGTCACTAGAAGATGTTTCTACACTTTGCATTCAATGCCGTTAGCGCTAACAGTGCCTGTGGCTATGCCCCTTCTACATTTGTAAGGCCTGTGTATCATAGTCATCTTTTATGTAGAGTGGGTGAATCGGTAGCTAGGACAGTTAAAATAGTCTCTTTTTTGTTTGTTTGTTTGTTTCCATAGACAAGTCATGTAAGATCCTGATCCTAAGCATACATTTTAGATGGGAGAAATAAATGTTGAATTAAAGACATGAGTACCCCAAATGAGTTCAACTACATGGCCATTTGCGTATACTTCAAGTGAATTTGGAAGGGCAGAGAGGCAACTTCAAGCTCCCTCAAAGTTCTTTATCCATATCACAGATCAAAAGAAATGCCAGCACCTGGGAAGCTGGTGGCATGGACCTGAAGGGCATAGAGAAATGATGAGTTTTTTTCACATCTTTTGTTTTAAAACATTTTAAATGTTTTAAAATGTTTTTAAATGTCCCTAGCAGAATTTCTTGCTGCCTCATTCCTTATCCATGTTGATTGAAACATGGAGATTTTATATTGCAAATGATTGAGAAAGACTGAGAAGTAAGACAAATTTATCATTGTGGTTTTTTTTTTTTTTCATTTTCTGGTTATATAATCTACTCTAACTTGAGAAGCAATCTGGGTACCGCACCTCCATCTACCAGATAGAGGATACCTTATGGATATTGAAAATGGGCACCTTGAATATTGAAAATGATGAAGTCTGTTCCAGGTTGTCCTCTGACTATAAATAGTATGACCTGGTGTGCCAGTTTCTTTTTGCTCACTCTGTTGATGGCTGGTTAGCAAGTCCCTGGATCCTGCATGATGCTCCTATCTAGACCTATAAGAGTAGCCTTCAACAAATTACTCTGCTATAGCTAAAATTAATGAACACTACTCTATCACATCCCTGAACTATGAAAATATATTTGCCAATAATTGGAATAGAAGAAAATATATGCAATAAAGAATGCTTGCTTAAAATGACACTAAACGCAGACACACACACACAGAGAATGGGCATAGTAGAAAAAAAATCCACAGTTTAGAAAGTAGGAATAAAAAATTGAATCATTGATAAGATCTTGTGAAAATGTAAATCAAAAAAGCTTCACTAATTTGAAACTAAAATAGAAGAATTAATCTTTTCTGTTACACATATATACATATATATACATACATACACACATATATGATATTTGAAATTTGAGAAAAATAAAAAGCTGAATCACAGAAAGAAGACATCCATGTCTACGTTATACTATTACCTACATATGTTAAGGAAGTGAGATTGTACCTTTTTAGAGTGGTGTGGTCATAGATCACATTAATGAGCAAAAGGAAAATTGCCTAATATACTGTTAAGGGATACAAAAATACAATTAACAGAGTAAATCAAAATGGATGACAAATATACTTTTAAATGCTCAAATTTAGTAGTAGTGAATGAAATGCAAATTTGATGACAATAAATTATCATTTTATATCCATCAGACTCAAACATCCAATTTAGTAGCTGTTTGATATAGACAAAGTTTACTTTATGTAAAAGAAATGTAAAGAGTTACCACCCAGTTGGAAAGCAATCTGCCAGCAGTAATTAAACTTTAAAACGGTTTACTTTTTGTATGGCAGTCTGACTTCTGAGAATCTACAGGCAGGAAATCAAAGCATCCGTATGTAATGTTCGCCATGGGAATGAGTGTGGGCTACGGAGACCTGCTGATCATAGAAAAGGTATGTAAATTGCAGCTTATTCAGAAAGTGGAATGAAATGAATAAATATAGTAAAGTTTAACAATATATACGCAACAGCTGGTATTGTAAAATACATACAACTAGGGAAAATTACATTGTCACCTTCGTCTACAGAGTACTTGTCTGAATGTGGAGGGACATTCGGAAAGATACCAATCTCAACATTGAAAATTCTAGTGCTGGTGAGAAATGACAGGTACTGATTAATGCAAAATTATATGTGTGGTCTCTATGCCAAGAATGGAGGAAAGGAACACCACAGGGTATGCTAAGGTATGTAGGTTTCCCAAAGGTAAAATGCTTTCAACTTATAATAGTAATCACAAGGGAGCTAGTATTCTAATGTTCGTAGGGATTTATACAAAATGCAGAACCATCCTGACTCCTGGAGATGAAGATTCATCCCCTCAGCTTTAATAAACTTGAATAAAGAAGTTTACAGAAGGCTTTTCTCTGTCCCGGATTATTTTTGTGAAATAATTTTAGAATGGCACTTCCCAAGACTGAGAATACGGATTATTAGAACCATGGGGGGTCTGACAGGGTTTAGAAATGGTGATTTGTTTCATATCTGACCTCATCCATGATAAATGCAATGCAAGGAATGCTGATTCTTGATGAATAGCAAGAGGCATAGCTGTCTCCGTCATGGCTTCCTGGCTCAACTTGTGCATGGATGGCTATCAAAGGAAGAGCCGCAAGTTCCAAGCATAGTGACTGTCAGGAGCCCTGCTCCATTCTCACAATGAGATCACCATGTGGATGGAATCATGGAACACTTTTTGAAGCCTGGATGAGATATTGAGAGTTGACTTTTAAAATTCCTATTCTGATTCAGAGGCAAATGAAGGTTTGTGAGGAAAGCCATATACAGTAAACATTATGTCTGGGGTTCTAGTAAAAATAAAAATAAATAAAGTCATCATGGCATTTCCAGTCCAACACTTAGCTTTAAAATCTAAGCCTTTGCATGAGCATCTACAATTGTTGAGTTTCTGATCATCACTCTCATCTGCACATAAATGGACACAGTCACCCTTGCCCTAGGAGCTGGTGGCACTGAGGGAATCAATATTTAGTATTATTCTTTTGCAGAAAATGCAACACAACACCCTAGAGAAAAGAAATGCATGGGCCCCCTATGACAAGAGTAAATGTGAAAATGCAAGATACAAAGGAGTCTTCCAGGAGTAGGTTTTGAAAAGGTTCTGAAGCCAAAGGCCACTAAGTGGCAAACAAAATACCCTGTCAGCTTTACCCATGATGCTGGGGAGGAAGTTATTAATTAATCGCCAGCCAGCCATAAGGTGTTATGGAGCCAGCTAAGTTTAAATGTGCTTTATTGTGTGACATCCATATGGCACATGGTTATGGGGTGGATGGCACTTGTTTTAAAGGTCATTGTTACCCAAATGAGCATATCTGAGATGGAGAAATTAGTTAATGCTCGCATCAGCTGATTTAGTGTGAACACATCCAACAGAGCTGAGGCACTCCAGATGGCAGGCAGCAAAAATAGCTAAGAAGGATGATGTGTGTTAACTGTTCCTTAATGACACCAGTGGCTCACCGGGGGAGGAGAAGCAAGGAGGAGAGGGAAGGAATTCTTCTTCAAGCACTGAAGTAGCTCATGGGCAAAGATCTTTTTATCTAGTTCCCAGGAAATTAACTCCCACTAGCTACAAATGGAAAAGCCTATCTTGCATACTATTGCTATGGACGGTTATTCGCACTCATTGTTTCTGTTAATATTTGATGAGCCTTTCCATATGCTAGTGCTGTTTGGTGTTTAAAGATCATAGTTTTAGTTATTTCTCTCAACAACTCATTGAGCCACTTATGGTGAGGAATGCAGGCTGGGGAGCCAGACTTTATGAATTCCATTTCTATTTCTGTGACTTTTAACACATGACTTGTCAGAGGCCATTTGTCAGTAAAGTCATGGTGACATTACTACATGCCTTACAGTTATTTGGAAAGCTCTTAGTGAGAACACTTAGAGGAATGTCTAAGTAATACTGAGTGTGCAACAGATGTAACACCCAATGTCAACAGGTAAATTGCTTCTTCCTTCTATATAATGAGAAGAAACTTCCCAGATATTTAAAATCATGCCAAAGAACTCATGACACAAATGTGAAGTCACTTCTAAGGCTGACTTCTGTGCTGACACCATTACACAGATCCCCAGCAGCAGAGCGTATGGCCCCAGTACAAGTCACTCTTTCAGGTACAGAGCAAATAGTTCTTCTGTGTAAAGAAGAAATGTGAATGTCATTCTTCAGATGACTACAGCATCGCAGCAGTAGGAACATAGAGAAGCACAAGCAGAGCAAGGTCCAAGTCTTTTGGTTTCCTATTAAAACCAAACAATCAAACAAATTAGTTGGGAGTTTGGGGTGGGATGGTCAAGATACACACACACACACACACACACACACACACACACACACACACACACCGGGGGGAGGGGAGAGGGAGATGGAGGGAGAGAAGGAGAGGGAGAAGGGGGAAGAGAGAGAGAAGAAAGAGAGAGACAGAGATAAGGACAGAAAGAGAGAGAAATAGTAATATTAAATATTAAGCCTTAATTCACATTGAACACTGATGCAAATATCTTAATTCCAAGTCTTCCAAACTCTAAAACTTTTATATGTTGATTTGCAAAAGAGAAAATTCCAAACCTGGCTTTCTGTTAGAGGCCATACTCAAAGTATGGATGCATTAAAAATATTGTATAGAGTCACTTTCATGTTGTAGATATGAGTTATGTATGAAACAGAGATGTGTTTCATGATTAAATTTACATCCCATCCCTATGATATCTCATTATATGTATACAAAAGCAATAATCTTAAGAGTCTAAAATACTTCTGCTCCTGCACATTTTAGATAAGGAACACTCAATTTATAATGACAAACATCTACTTAACAAATGGCTTTACTTTGGGCAAAATGTATCATTAATATTATGTATATATATTTACCATCCTCTGAGCAGTTAGTCTGTCTTGATTGACATCATCCCTTTCTTGTATAAGAAGACAAACAGCATGCCCATACTGTACATTAAAAAGGTAGAAAGTCTGCACTCTGACCTGCCCAGGACACATACTACTGATGTGCCAGTTTATCATACTGATCTATGGCAATAGTTGTCTCTCAAGCCAAAATAGGAATTGCTGGCATTTAGAGGTCTTGCTAACACTAAGATTATCAGAATCTACACCCATAATTTCAGCTTCCAGGTGGTTTGATAAGAAGAAGAGGAGAGACCAAGACACTGGCATTTATAACAGTCAGATGATATTGATACTGCTGGGATTGAGATCATTCTTGAAGAACCAGTGATTAATTAGACTTTAAAGCTTTGAGTTAGAGATATAGAAAACACATTTGGGTACCAGAGCCCCACTAGGCAGGTATGAGACAGTGAGCAAATCTTTTCTCTAAGCTTTAAGTTGCACATCTGCTCTGTAGAGGTACAGGTCAGTATAGTCTTGTTGACTGTATAAATAGTCATTAAAGGATGCAGGCACTAAGACACACCACCCAGAGCTGTGCTGTGGCCTCAGTATTTCCCAAGTTCAAATCTCTCCATGCAATAGTGTTGAGATGCAGAACCTTTGAAACACAGTGAACAGAGTTCAAGGGAAAGGATTAATGTTATCATGGGCCTAGGCCTCTCTCTCTCCCCCCACCGTCTCTGTCTCTTTGTCTCTGTCTCTCTTTCTCCGTGCCTCTGTGTCTCTGTCTCTGTCTATCTGCCTCTGTCTCTCTGTCTCTCTCTGTCTCTGTCTCTGTCTCTGCCTCTCTCTCTCTCTCTCTCTCTCTCTCTCTCTCTCTCTTTCTCTCTCTCTCTCTCTCCCTCAGATGCTGGCATCTTGACCTGATGTTTTCCAATCTTCAGAGATTTGGGTGACAAATGTCTTTATATATTACCCAGTCTGTAGTGTATCATTATGTCTACACAAAATAAACTAACCCAAGATGTAGCAGATATTAGATATAATGCTACCTATAAAGAAACTAGTAGGTAGCCAGGAACCCAGTAACAGCTCTTTTGGTGGTAAATTAATAAAGTTGTCACTAAATAATTAAGTTCATGATGCCTAGAAGAACATGGGCAAGAAGAGTAGGAAAAATGGGGAGGGTACATAGGGGGAGGGAAGAGGAGAGGGAAGCAGGGAGAAGGAGAGAAAGAGGAGAGAGAAACAGAAAGACAGAGAGGAGGAAGACAACAGAGGGAGAGGAAAGAGAGTCTGAGACAAGTATTTAGAAACTGGAATGATCTGAGGTGAAACATGAAGAGTTAAATCAGATCCCAACACACACACACACACACACACACACACACACACACACTCATGTGCACAGAAACCTGTTTATGAAACAGCACATATGTAAAGTAAAGTGGGACCATGCTTATCCAGGCTCCAGAAAGAACATCAAGGAAGTCTGAAAAAGTGAACATAACTTTGACCTGGATAAATTAAGAGCTGTGCATGGAGAGAGGGCAATCTTGGCTGGCTTGTAAAGTAGCTTATATTTTAGAAAGGATAGATTGCATTGGCTGCCAGGCACTGTGCTTGGCATCTTGCACTTAATTCTCGTAAGATTTGGCTGCCTGCAGGCCGAGTGTTGATGTTTTCCTGCTACAGAGGAACAAGCAAGGCTGAAAAAGATGAAGCAAGTTGCCTTATCATCCCCTAGCGATTGTAGTGCACTGGTGCTGGGGGTGCGAGGCAGGTAGACAGGAAGTTGTTTCCTTGTACTTAATCCTCAGGGAGTATAGTCCCATCCTTCTACCCCACAACATCCTCTAGCAGAGTATCAGCAAAATGAGTTCTGCAGCTTCAGGTTCTCAGTGTCCTCATTTTAAACACATTGCCCAAGGATGACAGAGAGGGTAGGCTTATGTCTGAAAAAAATGAGCTCAGAACACCTGACCAAAGTTCTTCTTGGGTAGTTGAATGAGAAGCTACTGGAGTCCAGTTCAGCTCTATTCTTGGATGATCCCCCACCTCAGATCCACTCAGCTCAGTAGTAATCTTTTATTGCAACCACTCATGGTTGCACTCTATTGACAGTTGGGATATCTTTACCTGGACCACTGAATGATTGCAGGCAAGGAGGCTGATGCTGCTTCAGAGTCCCTGCGAGTTTAACTATCCTCTGGACCAGAAACTCTTGATGCAGGTTTCTTCTCTGCAAATAACAATTTGTGTGGAGCAGGATGCAAATGTTCTTTGCCCTAGACATAGAAATAAGTTGATTGGATCCCCCTAGGTCACAATACACATCCAGTAGTCACCATGGAAATGTATACCATATGATTCAAAGGACATTGGCTATTTCTGTCAAGCTACTCTCTATTCTACTCCATGCCAGATTTCTAATAACTTCATCCAAATTAATCTTCAAATTATAAAATAGGGGAATGAGAGGGGACCTAGGCTACCGTGGAGGTGGGGAGAAGTCACCTGAAAGGTCTATGGTACTCGAAGAAGGACCTACCACCAGGAGAAAGATGAGCTTCATATGCAAGGGTTCTCCTTTTTGTCTCACTTTCCCTGGACTTGTAACACTGCTACAAGCAAGACAGACACATATTTTCTTTCTTCCCAGTTTAACCTCAAGTGTAAATCAATTCTGCCATTTTTTCCTGATTATATATGTTATATCATTTTTTCTTAATGCAGATGAGTCTTCAGGCCCATAGCTAGAACTTATGGCTGGGCCTCATATACACTCTCATTCACATAACATGTGTATGCAAACACATGAACATATACATGTATACACACAAACACACATTCTTTTATTTAACTGATTAGGTTATTTATTCACTTCATATCCCCATCATATCTTACCCTCCCTAATCTCTTCCCAGTCTGTCACTTGTCCTTCTCATCCCCCCAATCCAACCCTCCTCTCCTTCTCAGAAAAGAGGAAGCCCTCTATCAATCTCATACAGCCTTGGCAGATCAAATTGGAGTAAGACTAGGTGCATATTTTTTGATTGAGGCTAGACAAGGCAGCCTAGTTAGGGGAAAAGGATCCAAAGGCAGGCAATGTAGTCAGAGATAGCCCTTGTTCCTGCTTTTAGGGGACCCACATGAAGACACAACTACACATCTGTTACATATATGCAGAGGGCCTAGGTCCACCCCATGCACACTCTCTGTTAGGCGGTTTAGTCTCTATTATCTGCTATGGACCCAGGTTAGTTGATTCTGTAGGTTTCCTTGTGGTGTCCATGACCCCTCTATCTCCTTCAATTCTTCTTACCTTTCTTCCACAGGATTCCCCAGACCTTACTTAATGTTTGGCTGTGGGTCTCAGCATCAGTTTCTATCAGTTGCTGGGTGAAGTCTCTCTGATGACAGATATAGCAGAATATCATTAATAGTGTCAGGGGTGGGTTCTCTCTCATGGCATATATATCAAACTGGTCCAATAGGTTAGCCCTTTTCTCGAATTTGGTCCATCTTTTACTCCTACAAATTCTGTAGGCAGGACACATTGTGAGTCTAAGGTTTTATGGATGGGTTAATCTTTGAAGTCTTGCCTGATTACTGGAGATGGCCTGTTTAAGCTCCATACCTCCCATTGCTAGGAGTCTTACCTAGGTCACCCTCATAGATTCCTAGGAGTGTCCATTGCCCTAGGTTTCTAGCTTATCCCAGAGATTCTCCCCACAAGTCTAGCTGTCTCTCCCAGTGCTCTCTCTCTCTGTCCCTCCCTGTACCTCATTCTTTCTGTTCCCATCTCCATCACTTTCTCTTCCCAGTGCCTTTCCCTCCATCCTGATTTCTAATCTATTTCCCCTTCTCAGTAAGAATCAAATGGGTCTCCTTGTTACTTCACTTCTTTTGGACTGTGCTTTGTATCATGGTTATCCTGTGCTTTATTACTAATATTTACCTATAAGTGAGTACATACCATGACAGACACATATTCTACAAGGAGCCTTTAGACTTTCTCCCAGCATATGTAGACTCTAACTGTACTTTTATAATAAGCTTCTTATCTGCATTCCATCCTAATGAAGACCATTAGACAGGGCCACTTAATGCTTGGCACACTGACAAAAGCAATCTGATGAAGTGGGTAACACTCCAGTTTAAAGAAGTAACCCAATACAAAGAGAGTAAGGAATCTGTCTTTCAAAACAATTGCTCAAAAAACAAATGTAAGATGTTGGCACATGAGACTGTGGTATAAGAAGACACCACAACTGATCTTAGGATTGGTTGAGTAAAGAACTGGTAGATTGGGAGATGGTAAATTCTGCCTAAGGCTGGGTAAAGCCAAGAGCTTAGAATGAACTCAAAGACTCAGATGCACTTTCTGTAAGTTTGTGGCTTGGCATTGAATTATGTAAAATTTATAGACTAAAAGGCCAGACTGTCTTCCATGAACAACAAGGTCCATCGGAGTAAGTAGGCAGTCCTCACAAGAGACCATATAATACTTGATTGCAGGAAATATTAAAAAAGAGATCACCCTGCAATCTCTCTTGCCCCGCTGGTACTGGCCGGCCACATTGCTATGTCCTGGTGGGCTCCAGCTATTTTCTCCCAGCTAACAAGATCATCTCGCTTACATGCAACCCTCCAAACACCCCACAATCAGTCATCTACCGCCTAGTTACCCAGTAGAAACATGTCTCTTAAGGCTTAATTATCCAATCAGGTTTATATATCAATAAGATCACAATTTACAAAATCCAATACAATAATTTCAGAGCCAAGTGATAAAGATAATGCTTTAACGCTATTTAAGGTTATTCTAACCTTGTGAAACCCTTAGCTACCTGTGGCTGTTTAAAACAACACAGAGTCTGGATCACGTCTTCCTGTTTGTCTGCCTTCATGATGATTTATCCTGCTTCTCTGACCCCTGACCTCCTCACTCCTCAACTTCTAGCTCCATCTCCTTATTCCTGTCCAATCACAGACCTGTCACTGCCCTAATGTAATTGGGCAGAAAATGCTGCAACAATACTTAACTTGGAAGAAGAATATAAATAAATCCACTTTTTGATGGTCATTGCTCTTGGAGAACACTCACTGCATGTGTGTTGATCTAATCAAGTAGGTTACTCCCAAAAGTAGCAGCCCGAATGGTGTGTTTGTAGTTGCTCAAATCATTTCTCTTTGGGAGCACTCCTCTGATTGAACCCTTCTGAATCCACACCCATGTCCAGAATGTATGCCTCTATTCCTTGCTGTGGGTAAATGATCAGGAACTGTTATTTTTCTGGTGTTTTTAGCAGAGATATTTTGGAATCATGGGTGAGACATATAGTCAGACCACACAGAGATTGAACAAGACGGGTATCTGCATGCCACTTCTCAGGATATGGAATAGACCTTTTCCAGGGTGTGGGACTGATTTCCTGTAATCCTGCATCCTGAATTTGGATAGGCTCCAGGTAAAAGAGAACTCAGGTATCATTTCAAGGGAAATCTGGGCCTCTTGGGATTAACTCACTGTCTCCTTCCCTTAAACTTCCCATTTTGTTGCAGATATCAAGAATCCTGTAAACAGTCCCCAGTTTCCTGCTTTGTTATTGCACTGGAAAGCTTACATGGAAATCCAAGCCAGCTGTGTGTATTTTCAAAGACCATGTGGAATGCTTTCATGATGACTATGTCTTTTGCCTGAGGATTATCTTTTTTTTTTTTTTTTTTTTTGGGTCAGGTAATAGATTTGTCTTAGTTGCTTTGGGTCACTGTGTCTAAAATACCTGAGGTAGACAACTTAGAAGGGAAGGATTGATTTTCCGCTCAGATTTCAGAACCTTTAATTCACCACAGTGGAGAGGGCTTGGCAAAGCAGAATAAAGCAGTTCACAGCATGGAGGAGAAGGCCAAGGAGTAGGCAGCCTTCTAAGTTTTCAGACCTTTCCCAATTAGTACCACCAACTATCCTAATTTAAATCCTGAGCTTAGGGAAGATGTTGCATGTCTAAATCATAGTAAGACTCAGTTCTCCAACTGCAGATACAGACACTAAAAGAATGATATTGTGTGTGTCTGACGAAATTAGTTTGGATCACATTAGACATCCCTCTAGTTGGGTAGCGATCTGTGCAAGTATGCCTTTGTAATGTAAGCTGGGCAAATGTAGAGGTCCACATTCCCAAAATGTAGAGAAGTGCAACATATACTTCAATCCACCCTATGGTTTGTAATTGGTAGAAAGGTGGAGACCCAGGGCTTAGAGAAACAATATGGGGAAGCTATAGAGGGTCTTTTTTTTTTTCTTTTAGATATTTTCTTTATTTACATGTAAATATTTCCTTTCCCAGGTTCCCCTCCAAAAAACAAACAAACAAACAAAAACAACAAGAACAAACCCCTTTTGCCTCCCCCATCCCCATGTCTGCCACCCCACCCTCTCCCACTTATTGGCCCTGGCATTCCCCTACACTGGGGCACAAAACCTTGACAAGGCCGAGGTCCTTTCCTCCTATTGATGATCGAATTTGTGATCCTCTACTATACACATGCTGCCAGAACATTCAGTCCCACCATGTATAGTCCTTGATTGGTGGTTGAGTCCCTGGGAGCTCTGAGGGTACTAGTTAGTAACTGTTGTTCATCCTAAGGGGCTGCAAACCCTTCAGCTCCATAGAACCTTTCTCTAACTCCTTCACTGGGGACTGTGTACTCAGTTCAAAAGGTGGACATTTCATTCCTTCTAAAAAAAGGGGAAGCAAATACCCACAGAAGGAGTGGCAGAGATTAACTATGGAGCAGAGACTGAAGGAAGGACAAGCATATGGCTATCTCGTGAGAGGCTATAGAGGGTCTTAAGCAATGGTGTTCAGGCTCTTATGCTGGCTAACCTCAGGGTTGGTTCTGCCGGCGCCTTTTGTTGCTGTATTATTTACATGCAGCAATGAACCTCCTGTTTGCTGCTCAGGTAATCCGCTGGTCCATTTCCATTTATGGTACTAAGCAGAATTCTTGCTCTCCTCCCCAGTATCCTCTTTGGCTCTCACACTTGCTAGCTGTATTTTGCACCCACCTAATTCCTTCCATTATTTGTTCTCTTCCTTTTGTGCTACATATAATTTTGTAAACTACCTCAAATTCTTTGTGAAGAGAAGTGAAGAGTAAACATGTTCATAACATCGAATAACTTCAAGTGCTGTTTTCCTCCTCTGCCACAGTAGATAATGGTAGCTTGTGACATCAAGAAAAGGTTAAATTGGTTTTTCTATTCCAAAAAAATAATAAAAAAAAAAAACTGAAGAGGAGTGGCACCCATTAAATCATGGATTCTAGCTTAGATGTTAGGGAAAATGGGAACGATAACTCAGTTATTTGGAAAAAAAATCTCTTATGTGGAAAAAGCACACTGCCTAACTCAGTCAGACACATACAATGTTATGTTTTAAAATATATACAGGCAAAATGATGACAATTCATAAGACAACCATAAATGAATTAATCGCTGTTATTTCCATGTTGGTGTTTCCTTTAGAAATGATTCTCTAGGCTACAGAGAATTTCTATGCATGCTTCTGTAAACTTTACCTAGTCGAGTCAATAACTGCAGGCAATGATGTCTAACTTGATAGTGCCACGTAAGGAATAATATAGGACATGTATCTGTGGTGTTCAACAACTTTAAACACAAAAACTCTCCAGATTTTTAAAAATTACATTCATTTATAAGAATATTAGCAATGTATTTCACTCTGAAGATATATGTTGCATCCAGCCTACTAATAAGCTTATGATGATTTTTCTTGTCATAATCCAAGCGACTGGTGAGTAGGTGTCAGTGGGGCTGAAGGCTTATGGTGACCATCTGCGTCTAGTGGAGTCTCTGAGTTTACCTCAGAGAATTTAAAACATCTATCCTTGAACCAGAGTGGGTGGAACAGCATACCCCTCCATTGATGCATATACCATTGAGGGTGATGGTGTAGAATTAAAGAGCATGGGTTGGAAAACCAGAGACCCTTCTTCAAACACTCAAAAAAAAAATAGGTCATAGGCAAGGTAATAGAGATGCACTCCACTGATGGAGAAAGACCTGAGACATAAACCAGGGAACCAGAATTTGCTCAGGTTTCTTGGAAAAGTATCTCTCTCTCTCTCTCTCTCTCTCTCTCTCTCTCTCTCTCTCTCT
>JADRCD010181308.1:6484-23179 GCA_019843815.1 Montemys delectorum
ACCAGCTTTCCTTCAGCCAGGAAATATAGTTTCAACTTGAAAAGCTTGGAAATCTCTTAAGAGATTAAGGGAACTTGGGAAATGCTCTAGTGTCTGTTACACTTGTCTACGATGACTAGACAGCTAAGAGCCAAGTAACCCTTGGGAGATTTCTGATAAGCATGAGCTGGGGGTGACCCCAGCTTTCTGAGTTTCTAGATCTGCTCCCTTGGCTGCTGGGACAAGTAATCTGAAAGGTTCGGGCTCTTGAGGCAAACAGCTAACTGTGTGCTGTTAATCCTGCTCTGTCATTGACTATTTTGGTCCTCTTAGAAAAAGCACAAAATGATTTTGAGTCTCTGTCTCACAGACAGCAGAGGGAAGTTACTGATGCTGACTACTCATAGTAGACAAACAATTTTGAAATGGCAATTGGGCACGTAAAGTGGTTAAAGCACTACTCTTCATGGCTATGGCCCTCAGTGGGAGCACTTGTATGCTTACGATGGGATCTCTTTAAAAACTGAATTTTTAATCCCAAGTGCAGCAATTATCAATGCAGAAAGGAAATAATGAAAACTTATATTTCTTCCTGTTTAAAACCAGGTGTTAATTGCTGTAAAATGGGACTTGGCCATCTTTATTACTTAAATTTAGATGGTGTTGGATCTAGTTTTGTTTGTATTCTTTTACCTTTTTTCAAACCATAGCCTACGTTTCAAAGCAGACAGACTTCCTTTGAAAACCAGTATAGTTTTTTGTATGTTTGGTCCCATAGAACTCACTAGGAAACATACATTTCTTTTATTCAATATTTGTACATTCCTCACTTGTCATTCTGGGCTTACAGTATTCTTTTCCAATGGAGTGATTAGGAACATGAACTTTAGTGACACAACACACAGATATACCTGGGTTTCATTCATCGCATAATAGTGAAGTCAGTTCTGAATAGACCTAAGGCATGGTCTAATTCTCAAAACGTCCTCTGAGGACCAACAGTATGAAGATTGCTCAGAAATTTAAGATCTAGGAATTCTTGGGTATCACTCCGGAGACAGAGTGAGAAATAGATGGGAAAATGACACTGTCTGTCTTTCCACGCACCCCATGGGTGCTTATGATAGACAGAACTGCTTGGGCAAATATCTAATACCTGTTTTTATAGGGACAAAACTCATTCTGGATGCGTTCGTGTGTATGTGTTTGTGTGTGTCTGTGAGACCAGAAAAAGACACAAAACTGTAAGGACAGAGAAGAAACTTCTAGACTAGTGTCTACTCTAAAGTGGGCATTTCTGACTGTGACTCATTTTAAAATATGTGCAAAAGTTTACTACATTATAGAATTTAGAAAATTAAGAGTAAATCCGGGCAAAGTGCTTAGGGCCTATATGTGCAGTAGCAGTTATGCAGGAGGGGGAAGCATGAGTATCACTTGAACTTTTGAGTGTGAGACTAGCCTGAGCACTGAAGGAAGATCACATATCAAATAATGATAATAATAATAATAATAATAATAATAAAGGTTATGTGTAACTATTGATAAAATATATCCACTAGATTTTGATGTACATATGTTTTGTCAGAAAGAAATAGATGAATTATATTACCTTCAATTTTATTTTTTAAAAAAATATTGTTTTTAAAAATTCCATACAATGTATTTTGGTTACATTCTCTTTTTCTGCCCCCAGCTTGTGTTTTCTCAATCTTACAGATAGTTCATTCAAATGTCTTCCCTGGAAGTGACTTAAAATGTCAATGCATGTTCTTAAGTGAACAAGCTTGTAGCAATAGTCTATAGAATTCATCACTCTGTTAGAGGTACTCAGAAAAATGTTTTCTGATTGGAATAATGAGAAATGAAATGAGTGAAAATTCTATGCTTCTCCTAGAGTCGTAGGCCAGAGTTCAGTTATTATACAGTGACTGGTGTGGTTCCAGGAACAATCTTCACCAGGTACTGTAAGTTAACAGTGTTTCCTGGCAGTGAGCATTTTAGTGGTCCGCTATCAGGCTGATGATACCTATAGGTATGCTTAGTCTGCAAAAATAACTGAATGAATGGGGTTAAAAAAAAATCATCTTCCAAGGAACTTCAAGTCCCGAGGGAGGGAGGGAGGGAGGGAGGGAGGGAGGGAGGGAGGGAGGGAACTCCTACACACAACCCTTGTTGAGGTGGGAAGGGCTCGGTGCAGCAGGGAAACTCCACTTGTGACACCAGCAGGAAATTTGATGAGCTTGTTTCTATTGGAAAGTTGAGGAAATAAGAAGGTTATTTAAAAGAAAGAGAAAAAAAAGAGTATTCCTGGAGATGGGAGTGACTCAAGACCGGGATTCCAGGATTTAGCTTAAATATGTTAAGCACTGAATGTAAGGTAATGAATAGCAGTGCTTACAGAGACTGGAAAGCTACATGAGTCACGTAGTGACTCAGATGAGAATTTGGAGCCTTTCCTGGAATGGGAGGGATACAGTTGGTAGGACCCTTGCCTAGAATCACAGCTCTGGGTTCAAGAGTTAGCACTTCATGAAGCAGGCATAACGATATGTGCCTATAATGTCAATACTCAAGAGGTGGAGCTGGGAACACCAGAAACTCAAAAGCCACCCTCACCTACACAGTTAGTCTGAGGAAAATATGAAATCCTTGAGACACCGTGTCCAAAACAAGTTAACTAAAATCCCCAAACAACACAAAACAGAAAAGCAGTTTCCTGGAAACTGAAACAAAGAGCATCCCTGAGGACTATCAACGTGAAGCCCCTCTTAAGTACATTTGAGAATCAATGAAATTCACCGAAAATTCTACAAGCTAGAAGAATATAACAATGGGCAAATAGCTGAGATGGGGTCAGTATTACAAGAGAGAAGACTTATACCTATAAGCTGTGTTCTTGCTGAGGTGGGCATTAACAGCTAAAAGAGGGCAGGGGAGATAAATGTAAGGAGACTATACATGCCTGTGATCTTCCTCTGTGCCCTCTCTAGGGCTCATCGTGAAGAAGAGCCAGTGTTGGGGCTAATGATCCAGTCTGCTTTTTGAATTAGTCCCTTTTCATTTTGCCCATATTCTTTGAGAATAGACTACTCAGATAGCAAAAGGGATAAAACTACAAGTTCTCTTAATTTCACTATCAGGAGAGGAAAAATTACGCGTCTCACTAACTATGACACAAAGAACCACGTTGACAGAGTGCTAGGAATGAGGGATAAAACAAAGCTCAGAAAGGCCATCGACTGTATTATTTGTGATTGGAAAGGTCACAGAGACCTACCTCTCTAGGACAAAAGGAAAATAGTAGATGTGCCTGACATCATGCCTTCCACGTGCACTCTACCCACCTCCTAGAGAACTCTTCTAGAGCCCTCCACTCCCTTGACACTCCACTTCACTTGAGGAGTCTGGGTGCCCACTGGAGGTAGCCTGCCTGCAACTTCCATACATTTAATTGTTGCCTCTTTTGTCTCTTAAACTTATTCTTTATGTTTAGAACAGATGTACGGTTCTTTTCTGTATTAAAACAAAAAACAAAAAAAAACAAAACAGCAACAATAACAAAAAGGAACAGGTTGGACTCCTTTGCATTTACTCACCGTCCTGCCAAGAAGCTGAGCACTCTTAATGGATATTACTTAAGTCACTTCTTGCCACACCTTCTTAAAGCAGTGGAAAGTGAGCAGATATTTTTCATGTGTGACTGTTGTGCCTTTGTGCCACAGGATAGCGAAACAGAAACTATATTAGAAAGAAAATCGTGATTTGTCCTCTTCAACCTTGCCACTTGCTTTTCTTCAAACCGGACAGCTAGACCTTGTAAAACGTGACTTGACAAAGTGACCTCTTCCTTAGATGGCTGGGTGGGATAGCCCATTATTTGGGGATAGACGGAGCTTTATTGGGATGATCTGGAGTGAGTGGTGGCTACGTAAGGCGAGAGGAATTAGAGGAAAGCATTGTAGCGGCTGAGCTAAAGACGTGGAGCCAGCTCCCTATTTGACCATACCATTAGAAACAGAGACAACTCGGATGCTTGAAATGGACCCAATAGGGAAAAGCTAAGGAGGGTTTAAGAAAGATGACAATGTGTCTTGTGAATAATAATAATGATTGATAAAGGAACCAAGTAGTCCAATATGCCATCTCTGTTTCTTCAGAATAAAGGATACATCCTATGAAAGATTGAGCTTTTGGGCCGTCGCTTGCCATGAGAAGGTTTTCGGGTTGAGGCTCTCTAATATAGCATGTTTAAAAGAATACAATCCTCTGTAGTAGTCACATTTTGGTAAGAAACTCTGGCCTGGGAGTTGTGAGTCTTGGGTTCTAGTCTCCACCCTGCTCACACTGATGGTTGTCTGTTGATGAACACCCATCTCTTCTCCCTCAGGATTTAATTTCCTTGGGATAAGTAAGACCACAGGTCCCATCAGCATGACATTCATTTCTCTCAATCTTGGTGATGGCTGCATTTGCCAGTTCTTTGCTTCTGATTTCTGTCTGACTGGGACACCTCTAATGGGACAGTGTAGGCATGACAGAACCTAGATGAACTATTGCTAAAACAAAACTTCTTCTAAAGAACACCCGCATGGTCTAAAAGGATAGAGATTTTGGAATAACATCTTTCTTGTTATTTTTCAGGCGGGGTGAGTGTTTCAAAAAACGTAAAAGTCACTTTTTTTTTTTTTTTCTATCTGAGAAAATGCCTGGCTCCCAGGCTGCCTTCTGCGAGGGTATGGTGGGCAGCAACAGATTGCCTTAGTAATGATTAGTCATAACGTGAATCCTGTCTGGAGTGGCTCTCCACTCTGTCACTGAAGCTGCCTCTATCTCCCTGGCCAGCCCCAGGCACTGTTCCTTCCAAACAAGGACCCGTCTAACCAGTTCATTGGAATGTGTTTCTACAGACTATCTCCTCATTCAGATTTCTTCTGAAATTGAAACACTCGAAAGGCATAAATCACATTGCTGTTGTAAGTAGTAAATGTTGCACACAACAATCTGCGGGCCATTGCATTTCTTTTGAGTCCACAGAGCTAGCCACAAAAAAACCCGAAAGAACAAAGGGAGAAGTGATTAAGCCCCTGGCTGCCTTCTGGTCAGAGACAACTTCTTTTCTAGGTCGAATTTGTCCTCGGGGGTGACAGGGATTAAGCTTTCTTGATGTAATCTTTCCTCCTACTGCATGCTTTTCTCTCTCCTTCCTCCTGCAGCCCGAGGCTGGCTTTATGAAGATATTTACTGTATATTTTCTTTCTTTGTTGGTTGATTTTTTTTTTTTGGGTCAGCAAATTATACAGTGTGAAGCGAAAGCTCTAAAATACCATCATCATACGCCAAACCATGGAAAAGTATGTAAAAATGTTTTACTCTGACAAACATCGTGCCTGTGAACTTCATGCTTCAAAACTCACCTTCAGTAACGACCAATGGCATCTGAAGCCATAGCTGAAAGATTGGTGTGTTTTTCTCCCCTTTTTATAATCTGACTGGTTTCTTTATTTGATTCTATAATAAAAAAATAAAGTAATAAAAGAAAAAAATCATCTTGAGTAGTACTGGCTGAGATAATTTTCTTTTTTATAATATAGTAATTTATTTATTTTAGTTATCATTACTATCAAATCTGTTTTTATAGTCTAGTCATTATCCCCCTCCAGGTCTGCCCTCAGTTCCTCATCTTATCCCCTCTCCCATGTCCCTGTCTCCAAGAGGATGTCCCCGCCCCCGCCCCCACCCTTCACTTTACCAGACTTCCCTACTCCCTGGAGACTCTAGTCTCTCCCTGGGTAGGTATATTTTCTCTCACTGAGTGCAGAGCAGGCAGTCCTTAGCTATATGCTGCATGGTTGGTGGCTTAGTGTCTGAGAGATCTCAGGAGTCCAGGCTAGTTAAGACTGCTGGTCTCCCTATGGGGTCGCGCTCCTCCTCGGCTTCAAGGCAAGATCATTTTCTTATCCTAGTTACAGGTGGTATTTCACCAAGTAGAGATGGTTTATATTTTGTTTATTCAGTGAATGGGTGTTGGGGTGGGGATCTTGCAGGGGACCCAGGTTCAGTTCTTAGTACCCATGTGGTGGCTCATAACCATCTATAACTCTAGTTCCAGGGAATCCAATCTCCCATTCCAGCCTTCATACAGTTCACATGAATATGTGCAAACAAAACACTTATACATATATAATCAAATAAATCACGTTTGTCCTTTTCTAAAAGGGGAAAGTATCCATTTTTTGTTTATGTAGGAGAAATGATCATTCAGTCTTATATAAAGCTGAATTGATAGATTTTTTCCTCTTCAAACCTGATCACAGACAAACAAAGGCATTTTCTTTCCCAAATGTTGCTTCTCAAAATATCTTCCGAGCCTCTTGAGTTGATCTGAAGTTCTGTTTTGGTTCTATACATAAGTCTTGGTGCAGAGTCTTTACCGCCAAGAAGATCAGCTCATGGCTAAGAAACCAGACATATAAGTTTGTGTCATATAGCTTATAAGTTGCTGTACTGACTGAAGGGCCATGGAAACAAACAGTCACAGGCTGAACTGCAAAGCATCTTTAGATATAAGCATCCTTGAAAGCAGACTGTGGTGCATAGGGTAAGCTGCGGAACCCATGTTCTGATTATAAAACCTCTAAGTATTTAACTGTGTAAACTGTGAGCCCCATGAACTGACACATCTCATAACCCATTCCGATTTTGTTTTATCACTAAAGAATTGATATTCAAATCTAGATGAGAGGTTTTCTAAAGAATTATATAGAAATGTGAAAATAGATACAATATGTTGATATACTTAACAAATTATATAATTTTTCAATATTAGATATTGATTTTAAAAATTAAGTAGTTTGAGCTCTGTGTCCAAATACCCTGGGTATCATAATAACTAACTTTGAGTTTTAACATATTACTCTCCTTTTTTCCGTGTGAGCGTACATGGTCATGCACACGCCAACAGCATCTGTGAAAGTCAAGTAACAAATTGCAGGAGTCAATCCTTTCCTTCTGCGACGTGTGCTTGAGGGATTGGACCCGGAAGTACAAGTATGCTTACAGAGATGAATAGAAGACTTCTGTTGTAAATTCAGCACAAAAGCAAGTTAATGTGGCTTCCGGAGACCTATCTAGTCCTGCTCTTCCACTTATAAGTTATATGACATCAGACAAATTAGATCATCGCACCATGAGTCTTTCTCACGTGTAAAATGGGGTCATAATAATGCTCCACCTTGGGCTGATATATTAAATCAGAACAAGTATGAAAAATGCTAAGAAGTGTACTTATATAAGAAGTGTCTAACAAATGTTCTCTGTTTTTATCCTGTGGCTATGGAAACTTGTTATGCAAACACGTCTTTGTATGCAGGTATCATGTATGCGTTTATATTGTATGCAGATGAGTTTGTGTGTCCCTGAGGGCCTGAATGCAGAGGCCAGAGGAACACACAGAATGTGGAATGTTTCTTTATTGTTACACACTATTGCATTGAAACAGAGTTTCTTGCTAGTTAAACCTGGCCTTGCTTTGGTAGGCTAGCCAGTGAGCTAGTAGGATCTACCTCACCCCCACTTCTCAATGCTGGGGTGACAGGCAAGTGCAGTCATGCCTGGCTTTGTTTGTGGTTGCTAGGGATTTGAACTCATGTCCTGCTTGCACAGAAAATTCCCTTACTCACTGAGCTATCGCTCCACCTTTGCAGATCTGCATTTTTAAAAGTCTCCGATGTTACTACTTTAAGAAGTTCTATCATTTTCCAAATCTTTGATTCTGTGTAATGATGAAGTTGGATAACAGTGTAGAAAGTTAATTTTGGCTAAAAAGAAGGAATACTTTTCCTTAAGTTTATTGCTAATTAGTCTGAGAATGTTGGACTTTAGAAGTCATTTATACACATCTGCGTGTGATTGATTTGTGAGACAGCAAAGCCCTGTCATCAGTTTGGATGAGAGATTGTGGGCCCCGAAATGTAAGGGCTTCATTGTTCCTGCTTTTCTTTTTGCTCTTGATTGAAAGTTACTTCAAAAAATTGTTCTTTGGCTAGGAGTTGGTAGAGTAGTCTTTAATCCCAGGACTTAGAGGGAGACACAGTCAGATCTCTTAGTCTGAGGACAGTCTGGTCTACAGAACAAGTTCCAGGACAGCCAGGGCTACACAGAGAAACCCTGTCTCGAAAAACCAAAAATACTAACACTAATTAATAATAATACCCTTTGACCATAATTAACCCAATAGATAACACTAATCTTGGCTTTGATTAAAACATGGTTGTAATAAATATGCATGTGTAGGTAGTTTCTAAGCTCGGCAAAAGCTTCCTCAAACAAATGCAACTTTTATATGGCTATATACATTTAAACTTCAAAAGGGTCTCTAAGGGACTAACTCAGGCACTTGCATTGCTTCAAAGTCTCTTTGGGCCTTAAATCAATGCAAACATATTATGAACATAAATCATTCTTATTTTAAAGTTTGATTACTCAGTTTGGCAGAAAGCATTTTTTTTACAGGATGAAAATTTGTCTTCATTGACAGTATTCCAATGATGAATCACAGATTGATTCATGATTTGCAGCAGATTGCTCAAAGCTCCAGAAAACAGAAACATTACAAAGCCTGGCACTTAACAATTTTGGCAAATGTCTGATGAGTGGTTAGGGTTTGAGGGTTCATTGCTACCAAAAGTTGTTAACTTGTCCAATAAAGAAGTACACCTCAAGTCTTGGTGATGTCTCACATTGTTTGAGTTTTTACTATTGTTCCTGATTCCTACCATTGAGGCCTGAACTCAGGACTTCACACATCAGAAGGCATGTGATAAGCTGCTGACTACACTCCTCCTACCCCAGATTTTCCTAATGTAAGTTTTAATGAGCATGTTTGATTTCAGTGATGGCTTTTGTCCACCTCAGTGGATGTTATGCCATCCACATATGCTAGCTCTTGCTTTTTCTCTTCAGCTGGAGTGTATAGACACATTTGAAATGCTTCTTGGACAGCTATAGAGCCATTTCGTAATATAATCAAGCAACAGAAGGGTGGGTATTTGGGGCTTATCAAAAGGCATTGTGCTTAGAAGGCCGTTCTTTTCTTTCTCTTTGCTTTTTCTTTTTAAGAACACTTTTCTTCAAACTTATGCAAATTAAAAGTGTCCAGTCCAAGTCATCGTTGCCACAGATTGTTAGGCAAGATGAAAAGTTTAATGTTGCAAGTTTTTTTCTTGCAATTGTGAGTCACTTCCACTATACGAATTATGAAGATGTCAGAAGTTTTCATTGGAATAAACTGAAGTTAATTGCAGTAAGAGTTTTAAGTGATATGTAGTCATGAAAACAAAGAAATATTTCATGTTTATCTAACTCTATGTGTTTTAAAATATTATATGTATTACCATATTTGATATAATGTCTACTCTAAGTACATAGGAACTATTTCTCCTCCTTTTCTTCCTCCTTTTCCTCTTCACTGGACATCAAAACCTAGGGCTTAAAGCTTGCTAGATTAATAGACTACAACTAAGTCATATTCTCTGCCATGTTGTTCACTTTTTATGTTGAGGCAGAACATGAAGCAATTATCCAGGCTGTTCTTGAGTTTGGGTTCATATTGCCTCCACTTCCACTTTTATTGGTACTGCACTCATAAGCTACCAAGCCAGAACTACCTGAAGTTTTTGTTCAATTAAATGTTGCAAAAACCACTTAACTCCATGCAGTACATATTTTAGTATTTATGATTAAATGAGAAGTACACATATAGGTTTCAGACCTATGCTATTAGTAGAAATATGGGTGTTGTTTTGGAGCCCCCAACTTAAAAGATTAAGATTTCACAAATACAATGTTTTTATAGTCTGTCATACTATACTACATACTGGCAATGTTAATAATGAAACAGAGAAAGAAAGCAGGGCAGAAGTCTTTTGAGATCAGTGGGTTGGTCTCGACACTTTCACCTTTGTAATTACTGATCTGATTGCTTTTTCTTTAATAATGTTACTTATTTATATACGCCTCTTTGGTAGGAGACCTGTATGACCAAGGACTGCATAAATGTTTCTTTGGCTGATCTCTCAGTTATCTGCAAAATCCAGATTTGCTCTTGCCCATAGGGGAAAGGTCTAGACATTGTCTGTGCTGTGAATCAGGTTAGCTCCCATCAACTTCTAGGAGGTTTGTGAACTGTTTAACTTCTTAGATGGATAATTCTTTATTTAATGTTTGTCTGCCTGCCCAGTAGTTTTAGTGGGGCGATCATCCTCAGTAGGATTGATAGCATATCGGGAACCCTGTTTATTTGAGTATGTCAGAGACAGATGTTGCTCTTGTTTACATATCTAATTATAAGGGTTCGGAAGCATTCCTTTGATGTAACAAGAGCAGCTAATGAAGACAGTTAAGTAAACAAACTATATAATAATAAGTCTAGGAATTCATTAAGACATTCAGCTAATTCACTTCTGGTTCCTGACCCAAACTTTTAGCCTCCCAAGCAGAGCACCTATTTTGAATTTATTGGGAAGCCAGATCACATAAGCTAACCCTCTCTCTGGGGATGACAGTGCCAGGATGGACAGTGAAGGTTGCCTGGCATGTGAAGTCTTTTTACTAATAAAGGTGCACAGATGCACAGTAAAGGAAGAGTGTGGCCCAAGACTACACAGCCGACTGATGAACAAGCCAGCTAGCCGTTCAGGCCCCTGACTGTAGGATCTGTCCTTTAAAATTGTGCACCTACATTTTATTTCTTGAAGCTAACCCTTGCTCCACAATAATGTGAATGTCATACTACCAGTCATTTTGTAAAACCTTTCCTCTCAGATATTTAGTGCTTATTCAATGCCAAGTTCGGTGCCTAGACTGCTGTGCTTCATAGCAAAGTGGAACGAGTCCCTCCTTCATTTTCAACACTTGTGGACTGTAATAGCCAGTTTCTATTCACAGATGTAAGACTACCTCCTGCTCCAGCCTTGGTGGTAAAGTGAATTAATTTTACACAAGTCTGCTCCTTCAAGAAGGCTAAGCAGAGCATCATACCCTCCCTTTGTAGTAAGACGGGCTGCCAGAGACGTGATTGACACTGCAGACAGAAGTCATTTCCAGGGGAGAATAGGCAGAGAAGAGGGTAACGAGTAGATAATAGTTTGGGTTTGCACTCGAAGTCTAGCTGAGCAGCTCACAATTGCTGTGTCTTAAAGCATCGAGACCCCTCACATAAGGGGAAAGCTTAGTCTCTGCTTGTACTCAGATCCTGGTTTCCTGCTTTATAAATGAGGACAAAACGTTCCAAAAACTACCAGTGGTGATATTTCTTTCTTTCGATGCGAAGCTAAGTCAAAATAAGATGAAGCAATACCTCTGAAAGTTATCTTAATCTTGATGTAATGTTTCCCTCTATGCACTTTCCTCCACAATGTGTAACTCAGGGAAAAAAATCAGCTAAACAAAAACCCTCAGTGTTAGGAAGTAAGGCATCCTGTATTTTATTTAATCCCTTCTCATTGCATCAGAATCATTCTCTCTAAGTAATTCTCATTCTTGCATTGATTTTTTTTTCACTCCCCCAAATTCTTCCTTGTAATTCTTATTTTAGGTCAGTCTTTAGACAGTAAATCTGTCAGACAGCTTCAAGCTATTGTGGCTGCAAGAAGCCATGGCAAGAGAAGCTGCATTAGCAGGGTTGACAGACCACGTTAGAGATGCCGGAGTCTCTTAATTTTGTACACATCTTGGAAACTCAAGATGATCCAGATACATCGCCAAACCAACAATTATTTCCTTAAAGGTAGACTAGAACTCACAGATCAGAGGTCAACTCCCAGGAGAATTAGAGAACCCTGCCAGGCCCACATGTTCTTAGTTAATTTGGTAAGTGACCTCCTTATTTAACAGGGAGAATGATTTTCTGGATGCTAGGACACTGAATGCTAAGTGACACTGACATTAAAAATGCTGCTTAGTTTTCATGTCCATTTATGGCATTGTGTTTGTTTCGTTAACACTGCTGAGTGGGGGCGCATGTGAGTGTGTCTGTATCTGTGTAATTATAGAACTCTTTGCATTAGGGAAGATCTCAAAGGTCACCAGATTTCACCTCCCCAGCATCCTGGCCTTTAACTCTGTAATTACTATATAGATGCTCTGCCTTCTAATTCTCTTAGAGGGAAGCAAGGGAAAACATGTCATCCGGTTCATTCTCTGATCATAGGAAAAATGTCAGTCTGGGGAGGGGTTTGCTGGTTCCACAAGTGTGAAGATCTGAGCTTGATCCCCAGAATCCACCTACAGACCTGGCGGTGGTAGCATGTGCTAGTGGTCAGTACTGGGAGCCTAAAGACAGGAGGATCTTCAGGGCTTGCCAGATAGCCAGTGGAGCCTGCCTGGTGAGCCACAGGCCAGTGAGAGACCCTTTCTCAAACAGAAAGTGTGTTGAGCCTAAGAATGAATGATATTAGACATTGTTCTCTATTGTCCCCATATGTAATACATGTATACATGTATGTATGTATACATGCATTACATACACCGTACATGAATGCATACACATGCACATACAGAGAAAAGAAAATACATCACTAAGTACAGAAAACAAATAACATAATAAAAAAAAATCTTGAATGTCCCTCCCTACATGCTCAGATTTGATTTAAAGCAAACTGTTGACTTTTAATAAATGTTCTTTCCAGCATGTGTATAGTAGAGGATTGCAAATTTGATCATCAATAGGAGGAATGGACCTCGGCCTTGTGAAGGTTTTGTGCCCCAGTGTAGGGGAATGCCAGGGCCAATAAGTGGGAGAGGGTGGGGTGGCAGGCATGGGGAGGGGGGAGGCAACAGGGGTTTGTTCTTGTTGTTTTTGTTTCTTTGTTTCTTTGTTTCTTTGTTTGGAGGGGAAACTGAGAAAGGAGAAATTTACATGTAAATAAAGAAAATATCTAATAAAAAAAAGATTTGCTGTTCAATTATAGGTCTTACTGTAATTAATAAAAAATCTTTACAAATATAAAAAAAAATGTTCTTTCCTTAAAACCTAAACTTCAGAGGCAAGGCTATATAGTTCAGGTAGAGAGCTTGTGAACCATTGAGCCTGCCCCAAGAACCACAAATTCTAAAAAACCAAAAAAACAAACAAAAAAACAAAACAAACAAATAAAAAACAAACAAACAAAAGAAAAAGCATAGAACATAGTATATAACTTCATACTTGACAGGATATTTAATAATTATAGATACTAGATAATAGTGAATCTGCTAATTGCTTATTTTAGCCAAATTCACTCTTTTTGGGGGGAGTGAGCAACATGGTCTCTTACAGCCCAGGCTCTCCACAAACATGTTATGTAGCTGAGGATGACCTTGAATTTCTGAAACCCCAACTGCTAGAATTACAACATGCCCCACCAATATCTGTTTTATGCAGTGCTGATATCAAACCCAGGGACTCGTGCACTCTGCTACTTGAGCTGTATCCTCAGCCCCCAAGTTCTTTCCTGCGATAATTGCTCACAAGTGAGATAAAGAGTATATGAAAGAAACTGTGGCTGGTTGGCATTGCGGACAAGCATGCAACAAGGGTGATAGAAAGCCTATACATTGTTGTTTGGGAAACTTCAATATATGATTGTGAATTCTAGTCTTCTGTAGTTTTCTTTCCAGTTTAGAAGTGGTAAAGCAATGTCTTGGTAACACCCAGATTTATCCTGTAAGTGAGCTGATTTAGGTGATGGTATCCCTTCTCCATACATAAGAACACAAACTTCCCACTGTCAGAGATCTTACAGATTTCAAGGAACCTCTTAAACTCCAGTCCATAATAAATGTGGTTCAAGTACAGAACTGGGTACACAGTCCTCATATGCCGCCTTGTTCCTCTACCTGCTTTCTGTCATTTGTCTTTTATTTCATATTGCTCCTTGAGTCTAGTTTGTCTTCTTTTCTCTCATTCCAATTTTTTGAAAAGAATGTTACTCCGTGATCACTTCATGCACGAAGTCACTCTTCTCCGCATTCCTCCCCTGACTTCACAACTTTTCTCTCCGTCTCCCTTACTTCTTTTTATATTAAATAACTTTCAACATGCTTGGGCACTTTTATACCTCTTTGTCTCTTAGCAGGCTCTAGTCTTCATTGTTTAATTCTATTTATTCTCCATGTCTTAATTCCCTCATTTCTTGTACCTTTTATAACCTCTATGCTTAGAACAAACAAACAAACAAAAATTGTTTCATCCAAGCTAAACAAAGCTGTCTTGTACATTACTGGACTTAATAGAAACCTGCCCTGGATGTTAAATTTTAATAAATGTTTAATAAATGTTTACAGGAGAGTTCGAAGCAATTCAGGATGAATGAGGAGGAACTGTGGTACATAGTCTGGAAGGTATATAGAATCTCACATATGGAAATGCTTGTGTTTCTTATAGTTGGTGTCACAAACAGTGTGATTCTTCAGATATGGGATATGATACTCAAACATGCCATGTGATACCAGCATACAGTTATAAAACATCAAGACCATCCCTTCCATCTTCACTTTGCACTGTTCACCTGGAAGCGCAATAGCTCGACTGTGTCCATAGTCCTCACTCGTGTGACGTCTTCTAGTTCCTGCCTTACAGAAATTTGGGATCACCGTAAATATCACTAGCTGACATTTCTTTTCACCTTATCTTTTGTCTTTGGAATTTCACTTTTCTTCTTGAGAAACACTGTAAGAGTTGTTCGTCAGCTTGCCATTCTTTTCAGAAAAAAAGGAAGATATACTGGCTACTGAAATATCATCATAACTATATCCATTGAGAGTCCCAGGGAATATTGATAAATAGTGATGGTGAATGGGCATTTGATGGACTATACTAATGGCTCCACAGATGAGTACTGATGAAGAAATGGATCCTTGTTTAGATTTTAAAATTTACCCTGAGAATAAACTCTCTCCTACTCTCTACTGGATTAGCCTGTTCCAAGAGCACAGATCTGCCAGGAGCCTAGTTGAAAAGTATCTGTTATGTCTAGGGGAATAGAGTTGTACTCTGTAATTGGTCACAAGGGTCAGTCTTTACAAGACATAGCATTCAGCAGTGCAGAAAGGCATCCTGTACACTTGTTTGCTGAAGGTCAGAGGGTAAATGCTGTTGTGACAGTCGGGTGGACTTGGTCCATTTCTCTGTGGAGGGTGAAAAGGAGATGAGGAGTTACTATTGATCACGGTTATGGTAGCAGCAGAAGATGAGCCCTCAGATCATGTGGTCTTTCTAAACGGATTTCAATTCACATGAAGATTTTCTATTGAAATGAGGAGCTAGAAAATCAGTCATAGGAAATTTAGGTGATCTCTAGCATGTGTTTTCTTGCAGGAATCTTAGCCCATCAAGTCTCCCTGAGCTTAAAGCTACCTCATGGCTTACATATGGTCGACTCAAATCCACCACTGTATTACTCCAATATTGCCTTCCTCCATGATCATCTCTGTCCTACGAGTCCCAGAACTCAATAACTCTACCTTTTGTTTATTTAGATGCATGCTGGTGCTTTGATTTAGGGATGCTATTCTCAGTCCTTCCCTCCTTATCGCTGGGATGGACTATACTAACACACCTCCTGCTGTGTGCCATTGGACTATGGTTTGTGATTTAATGCGAAAATGGATTTTAGTTATCATCTCGCGTGGTTACTATCCTGACCTTGTGTTCGTGTGTTTATGTAGACAGGAGAGTTCTAGGACTGGATCACATTGTTGCTTAGGTCTTCTCATAGACCATATGCAGGGTAATGTGTAAGCATCATTCGGAAGGCAACATGTCGTGTGCAAATGTATGTTTGAGAAGAAACAACATGATCTCTAATTGATAGTCTGTAAGACTCCTTTAAGACTTACCATTCTCCATGTATGTATGGTTTGGTGTTATGATCTAATTAAGCCAACTAACTTTAAACCTTGACTTTCATTTTTTTTGTCTGTTTCCTATTAACAAGGGAAAGGGAGTTAAAGGTTGCTCTGGCAGTTTGCCACATTAGAAGAATCAATGCTTTTTGACTTGTTCCATTCTGAAGTGGCAGTGGAGATTAGCAAGGAGCATGGTCTGTGTGGTCCTTGAGGATCATGTACCAGTACCACTTCACTTGCTTGAGTGCCCAAGCTATTGGCCCCGACTAACAACTACGGGAGTTGCTAAATGAAAAGGTACAAAACGGATCTTGTGAGAATTAAGGCAAGGGAGCATATGCTCACTGTGTCTTCTGAACGGATGCTCAGCCTGAAGTATCAGGGACTTGATTTTGGCGTAATCTTCCAAGCCCAGGCTGCAGGACCTATCCCGTTAAGTCCACCCTGGGGTATTATAGCTCAAGCCCCTTATTCCACATAGAATCTGTCTGAACAAAAGTCTCAATGAGTAAAAAGCAAGGATTAAAAACTAAGTAGTAGATTAGAGTAGAAGTAGTACTGCCACTGTGTCCGCTTAGCAACTAAATTACAAATCATGGCCAACTGTAATCTTCCTATTCTCTGTCTCTGTCTCTGTCTCTCTCTCCCTTCTCCCTTCCTCTCTCTCTCTCTCTCTCTCTCTCTCTCTCTCTCTACACCCAAACACATACATCCACTCACACACACACACCACTATCATTCCCTGTCCTGTCTATGTTTCTTTACCTCTGTGTTTTTATTTTTCATTTTGCTAGATCAACCATAGTGTATATATGTGAGAGTGTGTGT
>JADRCD010181309.1:0-11532 GCA_019843815.1 Montemys delectorum
GCTCTCACAATACCTGACTAATAGAGATGTAGAGGCTCGCAGCCATTCATTGAACTGAGTACTTGGTCCCCAGTGAAGGAGTTAGAGAAAGGTTCTGTGGAGCTGAAGTGTTTGCAGCCCCTTAGGATGAACAACAATTACTAACTAGTACCCTTAGAGTTCCCAGGGACCCAACCACCAATCAAGGACTATACAGGGTGGGATTGAATGTTCTGGCAGCATGTGTATAGTAGAGGAGTGAAAATTCGATCATCAATAGGAGGAAAGGACCTTGGCCTTGTGAAGGTTTTGTGCCCCAGTGTAGGGGAATGCCAGGGCCAATAATTGTGAGAGGGTAGGGTGGCAGGCATGGGGAGGGGGGAGGCAAAAGTGGTTTGTTCTTGTTGTTTTTGTTTGTTTGTTTGTTTTTTTGGAGGGGAACCTGGGAAAGGAAAAATTTACATGTAAATAAAGAAAATATCTAATAAAAAAAGAATAAAATGAGTATCTACTGTACATCAGAGATGTTTTTCTTTGCAACGAACCTCTAGTGGCAGGATTGTTGAGTAAATAGCTGTACATCTGACTCTCTTTTCTAAGGCTCTGGGAACACAGTAAAAGAATATAAGGGCTTGAAGTTAGGGAAAATGACTACAAAATGCTATCTTCTGGGTATGAAAAAGCCATTGTAACTAGGAAACCACCAGGGATGCTTGACCCCTCATGGCTTTCAACACATCAGCAAAATTGGGCCAGTGTATTTGTCAGGGTTCTCTAAAGTTACAGTACTTATGGAATGAATACACACACACACACACACACACACACACACACACACACGTAACTTACTGGAATGACTTAGAGGCTTTAGTTAAGCTAATCCAATAATTGCCAGTTGTGAATGGAGGATCCGAGAATCTAGTAGTTGCTTAATCCTAGGTGGCTGGGTGGTTCATCTAGTCTTTTGTATAAGCTGGAATCCTGAAAAGAAGATTCTAGTAGACATGCTGGCAAGTAAGTGCAAACAGGTGAGGAAGAATTCCTCCTTCTTCCATTGTCCTTATGTAAAACTCCAGCAGAAGGTATGGCCCAGATTAACAACATGCCTCAAGATCTGGGTCACAGGTGTGCCATCCATTTCTGGAATGTAGTTTATTCCAGATATAGTCAAGGTGACAACTGGGAATAGCCATCACAGCCATTTGGTAATAGGTCAGAGATGGAGGCAGAACTCATGGGGCCTTACCTTTACCTACTGAAATATTGGCTAATGCTTACTTCTTGGGAAAGTAGAATCATTACCTTTAACTGTGTACCCACTAGTGAGCAGACTAGGAACCACTGGATCATTCCAAACCCTTGGTTACACAAATGGTTCAGGTTAAACCCAGTGGATCACAAAACAAAATCAAAATATAGGCTAACGAGATTCCTCCATACATAAAGGCAATTGCTGCCAAGCCCACCACGTTCTATCTTGGGTATCTACAGGGCAGAAGGAGAGAACTATCTCCCATAAGTTTCCCTGTGCTTTCTATATGGCCTTCAGGGCATGTATGTTTCTCCTCATTCCCATAAACTTAAAAAAATGTAACTAAAAATATATGAACACAGGGAAAGAATGTGCATGGAGGAAGGAAGGGTTGACAGGGTAGGAGCACATAAGAAAGGCAGGGGCAAGTGTAGTCAGAATGTGTCAGACATTTGTATGAAATCGTCAATGAAGAAGTGCAATTAGTAAAAAGCACTGATTTCATACAACTGTCTAACACTATCTGACAAGGAATCCAAGATTGTACAACAGGAAAAGAATTATAGTAAGTTCTAGTATGAAAAGCTTTTAAGCAAAAAGTTCTAGCAGAATGGGCGGAACAAATGGCTTGGAAGGAGTGGAAGTGTTGACTCTTTTTGGCTCTGTGAGTAAGAAGCAGGAGGCTTGGGAGGCAGCATGTTTAATTAGGAGGAAAACAGAAAAAGTGTTTGCAAAAAAGTTCTGTAACATACCTTGGCTAGTTTGAGAGTAGAAAGTACTCTACAATTGATAGAAACCAAATTATCACCTTTCCATCCTAATGTGGTAAAGTGGTGCATCCTTCTTCAGTTAAACTATTTCTGCAATGGAAGGTTCAGTTTGATGGTGTTATCACAAACCTTCAGAGCCTGGAAACAAAGGTGCTTGCAAAAGCACCTTCTGTAAACACAAATTAATAAAAACTCCAGCAAGTGTCTCTGAAGTAAGATATGTGTTTTTTATAAAACTTGACAGAGTGGTTTCTTGATACATTAAAATGTTCTTCTCTTATTAGCAATGCTTCCATGGTTGGCTTGATTTACTTGATATTGATGATCTACACTATAATAAAATTTAAGCAAAGCAACTTAATACCATCTGAATTAGGAACCGCAGCTTCACTGGGACCTAATGTATCATGTTGCAGCATAGCATTCTAATATACATAATTTCCTAAATCATGCATTGACTTTGGGGAGTACTTAAATATTCAGCTTACTTCTGTCAGTCTCCAGAATACACTTAGCAACATAATGTCCTGTATGTGAGTCATAGAAAAGCTCCCATACCCAGATTTTTCTAGCAGAGATAGAAAATAAAGCAGGGAATATATATATTATTACATATATACATATTTCTGGGAGGACACTTTCCAGAACTTTGTTAAAAGATGCAAAAATAAAAAGACTCAATATTTCTTGAGGCTAACCTAGGTAGTATTTTGACCCATTTCAACATCAAAACATATTTGCCAGTACAGGTTTTTATTACTTTCATGGTACTTTTAAGGAAAATAAGCTCAAAGTAGTTGTTGAAGTTAACACAGCTGGGGATGACATAGAGAATGGAGTATAGTCCTTTCTTCAATCTATCATTCACCTGCCTGGTGTTCCATGTCTAAGTACAAATGCAGAAGGCTGAGAGTCCCATGGCATTCTCCCTTCACAGACAAATCTTTGAGTGCTGCAAAAGAGGGCACACATTTGAGAACTGATCATATCATGACTGCTTTCTGAAAGACACGAAGGGGATTATTAAACCAGCATTGGTTCTTGCTGTCATTAACAGAAACTCAAGGAGTTAAGTGATAACTTGTTCCCCATAAACTCATGAACAGTAGAGAGCAGATCTGGATTTGATATCCAATTTATACCTAGTTTGAATGAATATTATCCAAAAGTCAAGCCATGGTATTAGGTTGGGTTTTATTTGGGAAATTTTTCTTTCTCTAAACAGAAGATTCAAGCATCCAAATTACTCCAACCATGTATGAAATAAACCAATGCCCATGTTAATACAATTCTTTCTTTATTTAATATAACTACAAAAAGAACAATGTTTGACAATTGTTCATTTCTACAGTGAAACTTAGTTTGGCTTGCTCCTAAGTCGCAAACAATTTGGATACAAATATTTTCAAAAGGATTCAAGAAGAAAGCTTTCTATTTTCTCTTGACATAATAAGTTTGAAGGGTGCTTTATGTTGTTAGGCTGACAATTTTAGAAATCCAAACAAGGAAGATATTTGTAACCTGAAACTTTTACTGGAAGACAAAGAGGGAAATAGATGAATTCATTTTCAAAAGGATAAAATATGTCAAAGGGCAGAAACCTTTTATTTTTGAAGCTAAAGTAATTTCACAGGCTTTTTGGAATTCATTTTAATTCAATAGGGAGCTAATGACTATTTAAGAAAAGGAAGGTGTAACTCCTTCAATTATTAATCAAGGCAGTATTTTTTAATTAATTAAGTTTTTTACTTATTCACTTTACATCCTGCTTACTGCCCCTGTCCTGGTCACCCATCCACAAACCTTGCCACAGCCCCTCTGCCCTTCTCCCTGAGGCTAGCTGCTTCTTCTCTCATTGAGGTCAGACAAGGCAGCCCTGCTAGAAGAACATATTCCACATATAAGCAAGAGTTTTGGGGATAGCCCCTCCCTGCTCCAGTTGTTCTGGACTCACATGAACTCCAAGCTGCACTTCTGCTAGGTATGTACAGGAAGGCCAAGGTCCAACCCATGTATGTTCTTTCATTTGTGGTTCAGACTCTGAGAGCCCCAAGGGTCCAGGTTAATTGTTGATTTTCCTGTGGAGCTCCTGTATCCATTTATTGGTTTCATACTCATTGAAGTCAGATTTTTCATCTCTCTTTCTCTCCCCCTATCTCTTCATCTCCTCCCACCCTGATCTTTCCCTAGGAACTCTTTCTAGGATTGGTCCTGAAAGAGAGTCCTGTTCCTGAGATTCTTTTTCTTACCTTTTGCTTTGAAGGGTCTGGGTTATACAGTCCATCTTACTCATTCACATCAGGTCAAAATGTTTGGAGTTTATTTTAGCTGGCAGAACTTTATTTCTAGCCATGAAAGGTATATAAGAAAATGAGGAACTTTGTAAAGCAATATTCAGAAAGAATTTTTTAATTAGATGTTTTCTTTATTTACATATCTCCTTTCTCAGGTTCCCCTCCCCCCAAAAATGAAAATAAAATAAAATAAAAACCAAAAACTAAAACAAACCCCTGTTCTCTCCCCCTGCCCCCTGCTCACCATCTTACCCTTTCCTGCTTACTGGCCCTGGCATTCCCCTACACTGGGGCATAGAACCTTCACAGGGCCAAGGGCCTCTCCTCCCATTGACGACCAACTTGGCCTTCCTCTGCTATACATATGCTGCTGGAGCCATGAGTCCCACCACTCTTTGGTTGGAGTTTTAGTCCCTGGGTGCTCTGAGGGTACTAGTTAGTTCATATTGTTGTTCGTCCTAAGGAGCTGCAAACCCTACAGCTCCTTGGGTCCTTTCTCTAACTGTGAGCCTCTTCTGTATTAGTTGGGTACTGTCAGAGCCTCTAAAGAGACAGCTATATCAGACTCCTGTCATCTAACATTTGCTGGCATCCACAATAGTGTCTAGATTTGATGACTGAATATGGGGAGGATTCCCAGGTAGAGTAGCCTCTGAATCGTCCTTCCTTTAGTCTCTGCTCCATAGTTAGTCTCTACAACTCCTTCCATGGATACTTCATTCCTTCTTAAAAGGGGGAACAGAAAGATGTTTTTGTTGAGAAAAGCAGAAGAGCCATAGCAGAGGTTATCAACCTTGAATTAATATTTGAGGGGCCCATTAAAATGAAATTTCATGTGATTTCTTAAATACACTCCACCCAGAGACGATTAGTAATGTACGAGTAGTTACAGTTGGGGTGGGGTTTTTTTCTTAGTGTTTTAATTTCAAAGAGAGAAACCACACACTGCTGGAGAACAATGGAGTATCTCACTAAAAGTATGTCATAAAGAATTTGAATTTATATTACATGCCTTGGGAGGATCTAAGGAAACATCGATATTCTCAAGATGACTTTGCCAAGAATCAGGTGTAATTGTATGAATGGGTTTCTTAGTAATTTCTACCTAGTAAGTGGAAGAACTCAGTAATATTAAAACTGTTATAAATAATGGAGAAACAATCACACTGGCCAGGATGGGGCTTATACAACATTTCTAGTGGTCTGATTCTGGTTTTGTGTGCTTATGCTTGACTGTAGGTTGGCCTTGTCTGATGTTGGCACTCTGTGGTATTGCTTTTACTTAACAGAAGAATACCACTCTCTAGCCATGAGTGCCAGGTCAGCTCTTGGATGTCAAGGACTGTTTTCCAGATTCTCAGATGCTTCATGCTGATTCATTGGCAGACCAGAGAACCTTATCTCTGATAAGATATCCATTGGCTCCAAGTGAAGGGCTCTGCAGGCATTCTAGAGAAGCATCGCTATGGGAAGAAACAAGACTGAAAGGGAGAAGCAGATTGTAGAGATAAATAGGATTAAACATGGTTCTTCCAGTAATAACAATTTCTTTGAATATAGACTAATAGGTTTGAACATGGTTTCTCTGGCAATAGAAAACATTGGAGTCATACAAAGACAAAACATTATGGACTAAGACTTGGGATGATTCACAGTTGCTAGTGAGAGAATAAAAAGGAGGTTAGGTAGAGCTTCAGGAATGGGTTAGGCAAACCACCAGATTGGAACCTTTGCCTGAAAAGACAATAAAATTAACATATTGGCTGTGAGAATGGAAAATATTAATTGTGAAAGACATGGAATAAGAATCTAAAATTCAGTCACAATGATACTAAAGGGCAGGATTATTTGCATTATCTAACTTCTAGCTCTAGCTATGGAAGCATAGAGATTACTCCATAAATATTTAAAGACTAAATCAATTAACCAATGATAGGAATATGTCATTGACAGGACGCAGATGCAGGAGAAGAGAAAAAAGACTTAGAGGTACTTTGGAAAAGAAAAATATTTCAGAAGAGGCATCCTAGTTTGGTCATGTGTGATCTTGTGATGATATAACATTAAGGAGGAGAGAGCTAGCTAGAAGTAACCACTGTGTTTTGGAATCTGAGTACAGGAAAAAGATCAAGGTAGGGATGTAGGATGAATAAATGGAAAGACTGAACACTGGAGCATGTAGAATTTCATTAGCTCTGTAAGTGATCAGAGAATGAAGAGAAGAAATTGCAATTTCTGATTGCAATTCTTGTCTTCTAGGAGGTGAGCTGGCATTAAGGGAAAGAACCAGAGATAGCTAAGCTCACTACAGAAATGAGACATAGATATATGGACATGAGTTCTTCAGGTGTCTAACACCCCATGTAGCAGTTAACTTTCTATTTATTTAAACTTTCTATGTTGAATCTTCATGATCTATAAAAAGTTGATAATGTGTTGCTAACCCCTAAAGAGGGCCTAGAAATTAAAACACAAACCTTGGGCTCATAAGATGCTTTGGTACATAAAAGTGTTTGCCATTATACAGTCTGGATGAGCTGAGTGTGATCCCCAGAACATATGTAAAACTGCCAGATGTGGTGTCTTCCCAGTCTAGCACTCGCAGGGGAGTTGGAAGGTGGAGACAGGGCAGAAACAGAGATAACAGGAGAGACTCTACATCAAACCCAAAACAAAACAACAAAACAAAAATACACCCACACATGTGCACACTCACACTGATTAAACAAAAATTACATCTTAAAAGCCTCACAAAACTCATATGGAAATGAATATATTTAATTACATATAATACATATGATGAAGCTTTAGTTTGTTGTTTAAAACATTTCTGGTTCCCCAAAACAAATATGATCTTTTAAGCAGAAGTGCTAATGGGCTTCCAGGTTATAGGACAAGGCTTGAGTTTCTAAACTTGTCTAGTCATTGCTAAAAAAAGTTACAGTCTCAGAAAATTTTTCATAAAACAAGAAAGCAGAAAGTGGGAGAGAAAATTATTGAGGCTTGACCAGATACTACTGCTAACCATAAAGTATTCTCATAAAGTATTTCCAGATAGGTCAATAAAAGCATATACTTTTCTCATTAAAACCCAACCAAAAGGTGGGGGTATTCTATAGCAATGTTCACTAATCATTTAACTATTTCCTTATGTATAATAAATATTGAAACAACATATTGAAAATCTAATTATTAAGGAACTAAAAGAAATTACCAGGCTTCATTGGAAAAATTTGTGATTAGACAAAACATAATCTTCAGAATTGATGCTGAACCCAACAGTGTATTAGAATATTTGAGTACTTGGTGAAATTCCCAAGATACACTAGTTTCAGAGATACAAGGAGATCATAGCATCATTTCTTTAATATGTATTTGAATTCTTGTTTACTCTTCTGTTCAACTAACCTTCTGGAAATAGGCTTTTTAAAAAATTTAGATACATCTTTATTTCCTACCCTTTTTGTAGTACCCCCCATGTTATTTAAGTTTTAGCTCAGGATTATCTTAATCATAAAATGAAAAATATAAAAATTATAGAAGGCACCAAGTTAAGATATTTGCAATCCTACACAGGGTAAAGGAGGTTCACAGAATAAACATGGCCAAACATTTCCACTTCATGGCCAAAGGAAAACTGAAGCTTCAGAAAAGCATTGACCGACAACTAGGATGTGACCATTCAAACTACTTTTGAAATTCCCAGTTCTTTCTATTGTATAAGTTTCTATGTCCTATTTTTTCAGTATTGTTTGATACTGTAGTTGGTGGAAAAACTTTTCCAAGTGAAAAACACTTCAGGCTGTTGGGTATTTTTAATGATATTTTTAACAGTTCACAGGTTTACTTAACTCTGAAGCATAAAGATCTGGATGAATGCATCCTAATTCATATGTTTTAACTCTCCTGGTATAAACTGACTGCACTGTGACAATTTTCCTTGTCAATGAAAATTTGATCAGTGCGTCAACTGTGTGTTGATTTTTTCCACTTTAACCTTTCTTTGCAACAATCTTATTTCTTTGGAATATTTGGAAAGCTGTTCTTACGTAACACTTCCTGCTGGGTGGGGCATTTTTGGCTCTGCTGTTTGCTTACACTATGAAGGCATTTCATTTAGACATGTTTTATCTTCTCCTTTCCCCCTCCAGAGGCACCTCCCTACAATTTAAGGTTGTTAATAACCTCACCAAACTGACATTTTTAATATTTATTTATTTATCTCATCGGAAACACTGAAGGAAGGGCAGAGGCTCTTTAACAGTTCTAACTCCAAACCATTGAGAAGCTATAATGAAAGGTGATTACATACTCTTAAGTGAAATTATATCATAGAGGGTTATTATAAATAAGTGGAAAGATCTAATAGTCTTTTATATATATATTTATTAATTTTTGAGAGCTGCATATATGCATACATGTCTTTTGATCATTTTTACCCCTTTCATCTTCCCAGATTCACACCCCACCTTTGTTTCACTCCCAAATTCTTTCTACTTCTCTCCCTTTCTCTCCTTCTCCCCTTCTCCTTCTCATCTTCTTCCTCTTCTTTCGTTTTATAAAGCATCAAGTCCAGCAGTTGCTGTTAATATGCTCATGGGTGTGGGGCCACCCACTGATGCATGAGTGACTTGCTAAGAATCACACCCCTAAAGAAAATAGATTCTCCCCCAATAGCAGCCATCACTGTCTGTAGCTCTTCAGCTAAGGGTGTGGGCTGGTAAGCCTCTCCCATCTCTATGTTAGAAGGTTGACCAGATTGATCTTGTACAGGCCATTACAGTTGCTGTGGGATCATGAGTTCAGTGGCCATGTCATATTCAGAAGAATTTGTTTCACTACATTCCTCTTAGACCTGTGTCCCACACAGTCTTTCCACCCTGACTTCTGCAAATGTTCCCTGAGACTTGAGGAGAGAGAATGTGATATAGATGTTTCATTTGTGCCTGAGCAGTACTGAGTTACGGCTGAGCACTATCTACCACACAAAGATGTTCCTCTGATGAATTATAAGGGTGCTTTAATCTATACACATAGAGATGCTTATTTAGAGGACAGTTTGATACTATGTCCCTTTGGTAAAACAATAGGAGTAGGCTCATTCATAAAGGCCTTGAGATCCCCATCCATGAGTTCTTGGTCTGATGTATAGTATCAAGCTTGTGGAGTAGGCCTTAAATCCAATTAGAAAGTATTCAGGTACCCCATAATATTCATGTTTCCACCACACCCATGGACATATTTAGCTCAGCTAATCATGTTGTAGCTTAAAGGGTTTATATCTGGGAAAGAGTGTTGATCACTTTTATTGACCAACAGCCTATAAGGCAATTTCTGGTACTTTAAGAGCTACCCCATGGAGAGAAGCATCTGCTCAATAATAGCTGAGTTTCTCCATGTCCTGGGACCAAGTGAGTGGTGCCTCCAGCCATAGGGTCTTATAAGTAAGTTCTGGTGGGGGAAAAGTTAATGATCTTAAGATACATGAAATGGCTAGTAATAAAAAGGGGGGCGTATTCCATGCCTGAACATGTAGGGTATTTTATTTAGGGTTGAAAACTAAGACAACATTTCTAAATTTTCTTTTGGAGAGTAAAACCCATCATGAAAACCTCCCTTAAACACATATTTAAAATATTAGATATTTGGCACTATCTTCCTCATCATTATTAGCAAAGCATGGTATTCACAGAAAGAATGTGGCATGTGTGCCAATTAATACTTCATCTAATTACCAACTCTAATACTATGCACTTGTGGACCTTCTTAATGAAATATGTCAATAATGACAGCCAAGAAATACACTGGGATATTGAAGGTGGAAGACATGTCCACTTTTTCCCTTTCAGGTACATAAACTAGAATGCTACTTCACAAAACCATTCTAGTATTTCCTGCTTCATTGAGGTTTACTACTTTTAGAGGAGGGATGGATATAATTTCTACCCATAGAGGAGGAATTATTTATCAGCAATTACAACTTCTAGGACAGGAAGAACCAGCTTCTTTAAGTGTATTGCTACTGGTAGGTCTACTCTGCTCAGTGAAACACCTAATATTTATGAGTATATGGGCGGTGCAAGTTTGTAAACCAAGGGTTTTTCTAACCAACCTCTTTGTTCCTTGAAACAATGACTCTGAAACTTTTTATATATATGAGTAAATGCTTAGGCAAATAGCTTTGGTTCATTTCCACTAGCTCATAACTCAATTATCCCATTTGAAATAGCCTAAGTCATGCCACCTGATTAATTATCTCTCCTAAGTTTCATGTGTCTGTCTCCATTAGTATTTGGGGGTGACTCTTTATGGCTCCCTATTTCACAGAATCCTATCCCTCTCTTTGTTATATGTCCTACCTTCTAATCATGCCTCTCAGTTCTTTGGTCATAGGGTTTTTATTGACAGGTGATGGTTCCACACAGTTCATTGCACAAGATATTCATTCTACACAAATTGGACTTTATATATGAAAATTAAAAAGTAGTGCACAAAGTTGGATGGGTAGGGAAAAGGGATTGGATGGGATGGAATGAGTTGGGAGAGGGGTGTGTATGATCTAGATATAGTAAAAAAGATCACTTGATCTTTGACAAAGGAGCTAAAACCATACAGTGGAAAAAAGACAGCATTTTCAACAGATGGTGCTGGCTCAAATGGTAGTTAACATGTAGAAAAATGCAAATCGATCCATTCCTATCTCCTTGTACAAAGCTCAAGTCCAAGTGGATCAGGGACCTCCACATCAAACCAGATACATTGAAACTAATAGAAAAGAAAGTGGGGAAGAACCTCGAGCAAATAGGCATAGGGGAAAATTTCCTGAAGAGAATGCCAATAACTTATGCTCTAAGATCAAGAATTGACAAATGGGACCTCATAAAGTTGAAAAGCTTCTGTAAGGCAAAAGACACTGTCAACAGGACAAAACGGCAACCAACAAATTGGGGAAAGATCTTTACCAACCTTATATCTGATAGAGGGCTAATATCCAACATTTACAAAGAACTCAAGAAGTTAGACTCCAGAGAACCAAATAACCCTATTAAAAATGGGGTACAGAGCTAAACAAAGAATTCTCAACTGATGAACATCAAATGGCTGAGAAGCACCTAAAGAAATGTTCAACATCCTTAGTCATCAGGAAAATGCAAATCAAAACAACTCTGAGATTCCACCTCACACCAGTCAGATTGGCTAGGATAAAAGACTCAGGTGACAGCAGATGCTGGAGAGG
>JADRCD010181313.1:0-16040 GCA_019843815.1 Montemys delectorum
AGATAGATAGATAGATAGATAGATAGATAGATAGATAGATAGATATGACAACAGGAGGGAGAAGGGTACCCTCTTACATCATTGTTGACAGTTCTAAGAATATTGTGGTATGAAAAGATAAGACATACTCCACTGTACTATAAAGGCATAAATCACTTGTTTTAATCAACTACCTGTTTGTAAGTGAGTACAACCTGCAATATCTTGTAGCCAAAGATGTGATCATGAGAGATGAAATATGGAGCATCAATAAAATGAATCCATGGACAAGCACATCATCATATACACATGGGTTATCTGGAAACATCACCCAAACTGAACTGTGACAGGGTAAGAATTCTACACTGATGAGTTGAATTGAGTTCAATAGCAGTGATTGCATAAGTCTGATAGAATGTGAGTTCCATAAAGACAGATAGCTTATGTGTTTTATTTCCTGTTATCTCTTTAGAATCCAGCACAAAGTAAACTCTAAATAGGTATGATTCAGTGAATGAGGAATAAATGAATGATCAGTCAAACAGTGAGTCAGTCTGTCTACACAGCTGTCCAGATGTCATATGAAAGAGACTCCTCTGGAAGAAATCATGTGATTCAGAAGTTTTTCCAAGAAAAGCATGGTTTCTGCTTGACAAGTGAAGAACAGGGAAGATAGAACCTGAACTTAGCATGCCATCTGTTCTGTTACAGGGTCAGAAAGTCAGAGTGAGAAAAACAGAAAGTCACTGTTCCACAATGACTGCCACTGTAACACTTGGGTTGTCAATCATCCTTCCAGGCTACCTAATTGAATGTTGTAGTACTCCTGACAAGAATAAGAATCGTGTATTCTCTAAATGCTTTAACAACAACAACAACAACAACAACAACAACAACAACAAAATACCTTAAAGAAATCCCAACCTCCACTTTAATAACTTTCCTGTGCCTGTTTAGTCTGTTTGAATTTAGAAGTGTCTCCTTGTTGGAGGTAGTGCCCCTGGACCTCAATATCAAAAGCTGATGAATGATTTCCATCTGTAAGTTTTTTCCAGAAAGGAAGGACATGTGTAGGCTCTCACTTCAGGCCAGAGCAGCAGTTTCTAACCCAAGCATATTATTAGGAACAACTGAAGACCTGTTTTATTGCCAGCACAGGTTAGATCTCATGGATCATCATAGATGAGTTATAAACCCACAAAACTGGTGCCAAAAGGATACATCAGATGCAAGCCACCAAAGGCTTTTGCCTGAAGAAGTTAGAATGGTGAAAGGTCTTGCCCAGGACTACACAGCTGTTTGGTCCCAAACACCTGGCAAAGCCTAACCTGCCTCTAGGGCTTCTGACCACCCACCAGATGGATCAAAGCTAGGCTCCAATAGAGTTGGTATTGGGCAATGTGAAGATGAATTAATTTAATGGAAGTAAAGTTTGCCATAAAAAAAAAAACAAGTAGAAATGCTTATTAGACTCATACTTGATTTTCAGAAATCCATTCAGTAGGGCTTCATATTATATCATCATCTGCATTTAGGTACTATAAAGCATAATCCGGATTAAAGCATACTTCTCTATGGCATGACACAAAAATAAGGTCAAGAAACAAGAAAATGTCCATGAAGTTAGAAGTCAGATTCATGGTTTGACAAATCAAAGCCTCTTTACCATTCATCCCCTTCTATCAAATCCTAAACCAGGTTCTTCATTTACACTGAATTTAAATGACTAACAGCAAATTGGCACTTGTGAGTCCAAGTGTGCAGTCAATATGGTGAAGTTTCGATGACTGGCCCATCACAAAGAGGAGACACCACATCTGAAAAGAAGAGAAGCTTCGCCATCAAAGCATTATCTGCCCCCAAAATGTCAGCAGTGCAGAGGTTGAGAAAAGACAGTCTGAGGTTGGGCAAGCTCTTAGCATGAATCATCAGATGAGCACCTTGAGAGGAACCTGACATTTACAGAGCTTTATACTAAATTTTTCCCCAGAAAGGCAGAGAAATACCCAGGTGTGCTAATGGCCAAGCTCTTTTCCCCAATCCACAGACATTGTGAACATCCTGGAACCCATATGCTTGCAGGATGCTTAGTACACACCTTCATTAAATATTATATCCTTCCAAGAATCTAGGGCCAGGAAGCAGTAGTCTGTCGTGAATCAGAAACTATGGAAGGAGATCATTTCTCAAGGCTGTGCTGGTAGTAAGAATAAGACACTCACTTAAACCTGCCCTGTTTTCAGAATCAACCCTGTCCCAGTACCTCACAATTCAGAGTCACATGGATGGTAAAGGTTGAATGTTCAGGGTCAGTGCAATTTGTCTAAAATAGACATCTTTAGACATTTCTACCAAGGTTAAGATGTCCATACTTAGCCCTCTTGAAGCCTGGTAATATGTTACTTTAAATAGCAAAAGAAACTTGCAGGTGTAATTAAATCAAACACTTTTAGATGGAGACATTAACTAGAATAGCATGTGGACCTAATACATCACAGGATCCTTCAGGAAGAGAAGAGTCAGAGCTCAGGCACGAGACATGAGCATGGAAGGAGTCCATGAAGAAGAACTAGCAGCCAATGGACAGTTCTCAAAAAAACAGCAGAAAAGAAAAAAGAAAAAATGGATTCTATCCCAGAACCTCACAAAGAGTGTAGTCCTAAGAACATCCTGATTTTATCTCAGTGAAGATAATCTCAAATATCCAGCCTCCAGAATGATAAAGACAATAAATGTATTGTTTTAATCTATGTAATAAACAATTTTTATTATAAGAAACCACACTAGAATTGAGGGCAAATACTTGAATTTCAGATAAACAATAAATTGGGGGTTGATGAATTGGTTCCATTTGTGTGTCCTGTGTTTTATTTTGCTAAGCTTAGTAACTTTCCCCTTACCACCTATCCATTGAATTTCCACCATTTCCCCCTGTCTACTCAGTCACTACAGCAATATTATACAAGCTTCTCTGGGTTACTCAATGACTCAACAGAGTGAAAATTGTTAAGGCCTCAAACAAATGGCTCTGGGTGAAAGTTATTATTCTATATCATTGCCTATCAATTATTTAGAGGTTATAATGTAATGCCATTTGTAATGGGTCATCTATTTTCCCACTATGTTGTAATATCATTGAACTCATCAAAACAACCACTGGGAAGATGGATTGGCTCCTGGTAAACAGCAACACCTTTATTTTTAACAAGGTGTGTGCATTTCTGAACTAGAAAATCGCTACTGTTTTAGATGTAAGAAAAAATCTTTTCTGAGTTCAAAGGGAATGATAGAATCCTCCTTTTGGAACAAATTGATTTCCAAGGAATCAGGTCTGAAACTGAGGTAAGGCAAATTTGTTGCATAGGGCTCCCAGTGTAATGAGGCTCTCAAAGGAGAAACTCAGGGGTCTGCTAAGATAACTAGCTCCAGCTACCCACAAACATCAAAGATAATCTCACCTCTTTACATAGCCTAAAGGAAACTCAGCCTAAGGAAAGGGTGTAGACAGGCCATGAGCCAATTAGAGGACAGCAATTGATTTTGTGTCTGTCTGTCCACAGTATTTTTCAAAGTTACCACAGTGAATTTCAGCCACCTCACGCCCAACCCTGGGGCTAGGGTTCCACATGATTTCATTCAGTATGTCAATATAATTTCACATCCCTGGCCTTAGACACCAGATACTTAAACCAAACATAAGCCAGTCAATAGGTAGTGTTCCTCCAGTAGACCCCAGGTATACACATGGGACTGTGAGTTTGGGTGAATGGATAGAAAATATGGTTGCTCTTTCCTTCAGAATATTTAGGCTGCAAATGGGAAAACCTGGGATTGTTATAGCAATTTTAGCACCATGTGTAAAAAGAAAAAATGAAAAGAAAATACTTGAGTCCAGAATCAGGAAGAGGAGACAGAACTTTCAGGGGAAAAAAAGATCTTTCAAAAGGACTGGTTACCTGTATATTCTTCTGTAGTTTGTACCAATGAATTCATGTTAGTGTTTAACCCAGTTTGAGACAGAATAATCTGTGATTTCCAGCAGAAGATTTCTCAATAGATCAATAGCCATATTACCAAGTTAGAAAGCCATGCCCTAGCAGAACTAAATGTAAACCTGAAAATGTCCCACTCATGTCTCTCCTTTACATCAGCCACTACCTGCCTGCAGCACTGAGGTTTCAGACCACAGCTTGTATAATTGCGGATCTTAATGTTTAAACTTTATCCACTGTAATTGATTTAATTAATTCAAATATAGTTAATTTTAATTAGTCAGAGCCGTACATGATTAGTGACTACCACAGTGGGCAGTGCAGCCCCGGAAGCAACCTGATCTCACACCGTCTGCCATCTTATCTAAGAAGTCTCCCAATTCTGGCTTTCCTTCAGGCTTCCCTTTTCTGTGATCCCATGGAAATTAGGCATTTTTCTAACATTATAGTGGCATTTTAAAAGAATAATTACATTTTTACTGTCTAAGTCTCCCTTATGTGAGATTATTGATTTATTCTAAAAAAGTGCTATAATGCAGCACTGAAGACAAGTATTACATACTATGACTATGAATTAAATGTAGCTAAAAATATGAATCATGCTGAGAGGTCATGATTTAAAGCTGTATGAAATGTTTGCTCTAGTTATTATTCCTATTATCTATATTAAGGGTTGTTAACCTTGATATTTCCCTTTTTGTGCTATATAGTAAGTCTCAATGAGCTTAGAGGTTCTTATATGCTATGCCCTGTAATTCCTGTAACCATGGATTTCAAATTTGCTGGCTTCTCACTCTACTGTTGCTCTAACCTACCAAGTACCACTTGTCCTTCTCCTTCTTGGTCTCCCTCTGAAAAAATCAGTGATTAAAGAAGAGGTGAGTAGATTATATACTTCAAATTAAATCCCCCATTGCACATGTATATATATGTACATAAAATACACCTGTGTGCATGTGCCATATTCTATATAGTTTAATATATGTTCAATGGAGGAAATAAAGTAGGATATAGTATCAACAAGGGACGGGGAACCATTTAGACAGGCTCTGGCCATAGTTCAAGAAAAAAGATACCAGTGACAAGCTCCAGCTTGTGACACTTGAGATAGTGAAGAGTTAGTTACCAGATTTGGGACAAAGTTTCTGAACAGTCTTTCTTTTCATTTGTTCTCACTTTGACTTATTTAGTTTCTGCCAGGTCAGAGCCTTGGCTTTGTCCCATCTTCTAATAGTCTCACACCTTACCAATTATGGTAGGTACTAACTCGCTGGGTTTTCCAAATCTTCCCAATGAAATGAAATTCTCTAACTAAACCGACTGTCTGATGCAAGAGAAGTAGTAGTAGAAGAAGAAGAAGAAGAAGAAGAAGAAGAAGAAGAAGAAGAAGAAGAAGAAGAAGAAGAAGAAGAAGAAAACCTCAAGTAGATCATGTCACTTCTCCTTTCTGTGTCTGTTTTGTTTCTTCCTGGGTTAATAAAATATTGGAGAGGATTACCTATAGTATCTGTTCTGATTTAATATTTTATAATAGTGGTATATGATTAAGCAATAAAAAGATACCAATGCAAAGAGAGAAAGGAGGAAAGGAACTTATAGACAAAGTCAAGTTAAAAATCTTCTATTTTCCCACTATGTTGTAGTTCACAAGAACTACTTATGAGGATTTATTGCTAAGGAAAATGAAAATTACTATCCCACAAGCCCACAAGGAACTCCTGGGCTCTGAGGACTCCCTTCCCCTGCCCCTTCTCCTTCCCCTTCCCCTTCTCCATATCCTTCCCCTTCCCCCTACCCTTCCCCTTCCCCCTACCCTTCCCCTTCCCCCTACTCTTCCCCTTCCCCTTCCCCTTGCCCTATATCTTGAGCTTTGTCCTATTCCCTGCTCCCTTTGGAATCCTGGTTGAAGTATAGGAAACTGTCTGCTCCTTTCCTGTCTAACCTGAGCCTAACCCATTGCTCAGAGTCCTGCAGAGAGAATCTGTCTCTTCAATCTGCTCCTGCTGGTCCTGTCTTCAAGACACACTCACAGTATTTTCGACTGTGTCCTTGGCCTTCAGTGGGCCTCATGCATCTTAAGGAGCAAGCAGGCAGGTAGCCCGAGGCAGCCTGTGTGCCAATGTTCTCATTCCCAGGGCCCAGTCTGAATGTCAATGACCCAAATCCCATTACTGGTTTTCTGCTTCACTCATTACCATGAGTTTTTCATCTCTTCTGGTGCTCAGGAAAATATCATTTCCATTTCCAGGAGAAACAGTCTTGCCTTACAACTTTGCTAGGCAGTCGTTGTTTTTTATTATTGCCGAGAGTTCTTGCTTGGACGGAATTGTATGCAGTCCTTTACAACTCCTTATTTATGCAGCTTGAAATAGGGAGAATTCTGACTAAAAGAGTTGCCAGAGAATTGTAAAAGATTAAAATTTTATAAGATTCTCTATGGGGTAAGAGATCTGTTACAAGATAGTCTTATATTCTTAGGATAAAAACATTGTCTCTATAGAAAGACAATGATGGAGAAATTATTGTAAATGGTAAAACTCAGTTGAAGAAAGACATAAGAAGTGTCATCAATGTTACTCTTTCAACCTTGTCCTAGGAACTAGGAGATGATGCAAAGCTAATACGATACTGACCTGTATGCTCCCTAAGGTATTTGGGATTACTAATGAAGACACAGGAGAGCCACAGAATTACTTCCTAGTGTGCCCCAAAGAGGGCGAATGTGAGTTGTTAAGACAAAAGCAAAATACATACCACAGGCCTCTCATGCATATTCTATGAAAAGCCTTGTGAATGAGAGATACACCAAGCTCCACAGGCTAGTGTACTTTAATGGTTGCCCCCTGCAACTAGTAGCACAGTTTGCGGAGGTTGTTGCCGACAGTCGTGGGCTTTAGAAACAAGGATTGGGAGTTGACTCTTTTCAAGTATTTGACCTCAGAGATGACAAATGTAAAAAAACCTCTGCTAGCTTCTCAGTGGAGCCAGCTATATTGGTTTAAAAATGAAGGAGCAGGACTTGACTAAGTCTAGCTATCTATACATGAGGAACTAGTGAAAACTAAAGCTTTCTTATTGGCCTAGACTGGCTTTAATCTCTTTGTGACCCAGAACTAACTGCTATCCTTTATGGGACATACTAAGTTAAAGGTTTCTATATGACTCATGTGACATTCCTAGTAGTAACAGCATTTCCCATGTGGCCAATTAGTGGTGCCCTGCAAAACACTTTCATGTGCATTGCCTTATTGAATTCTCTTAGTTTATTATGGAGTTAATATTGCATACCTACTTAAGAGGAAAGAAATTGATACTTGTTTTCTAGAGCACATGTGAGATATCTAAGGATACATAACCTTAGGGGCTCCTCTCCAGTTCCAGACATTTCGGCTCAAATATTAATTCCGTGACCTCAGGCAAAATTATAATTTTATCTTCATGTTATTTTTACATCTATTGATTGGCAAGATTATTTATTCATTCTGCTGTTATTTATTTGGCATCTGCTGTATATGAAGTTCTAAAAATACAGTAGTGATCAAAATAAAATTCCCTGCCCTTATTGAGGAAAGACAGAAAGTAAACTATATTTTAAAATAACGAATGCAAGGAATATAATAAAGAAAAAGATGAGAAGTATTGGAGGGATGAGCTCATTTCAAAACTAAGTGACCAGAGAAGATTAGAAGGAAGTGAAGTCATTGAAGATATCAAATAGTCTTGAGATGCCTGCAGAACTTCCTAGGCAAGAGTGAACAGCAAGTACAGAGGAAACAGAAGTTGGGAGGGTTTTTCAAGAGCAAGGAAGCCATTGTGGCTGCTCTGATGCAAGGGAGGGAGAAAAAAAAAAAAAACAGTAGAAGAGAAAAATTCCAGAGTTCCTTGGAGATACAGAGAATGGCTCACAAATCATACAATACTTTAGAGAACCTCTATGAGTGATTTGGTCTGGTGGGGGTGCTGTTTGTGCTTTCCTGTAGTAATGATCAGCCAGTCTCTGCTTTTGGTAAAAGTCTGTCATTATCTACCTTTAATTTGGCAAGAGAAACCAGAGCTTCTTTGTTGGGCTACACTGAATGGATCAGGAGTAGAGGCTGACAGGGAGGGTGTTGTACTTATACAGTCAGAGAGGATGGGATTAGGAAGAGAGTGAGCATCATTGAATTGGAGAAAGTAGAGCAAATGGACTTTATCATGAAATAGAACTGTCTTAGTCAGCGTTTCTATTCCTGCACAAACATCATGACCATGAAGCAAGTTGGGGAGGAAAGAGTTTATTCAGCTTACTTCCACATGGCTGTTGATCACCAGAGGAAGTCAGGACTGGAACTCAAGCAGGTCAGGAAGCAGGAGCTGATGCAGAGGCCATGGAAGGATGTTCCTTACTGGCTTGCTTCTCCTGGCTTGCTCAGCCTGCTCTCTTATAGAACCCAAGACTTCCATCCCAGAGATGGTACCACCCATAAGGGGCCTACCCCTTTGATCACTAATTGAGAAAATGCTCCACAGCTGGATCTCATGGAGGCACTTCCCCAACTGAAGCTCCCTTCTCTGTGATAACTCCAGCCTGTGTCAAGTTGACACACAACACCAGCCAGTACAAGAACCAATAGGATTTGACAGTGGATTCTGACATGAGTAATTAGAAGGCATGTGCCATTCACTAAAAATGGAGAGTCTCTTTGGGATGGTAGGGAGAGATTTACCAATGACTGAACCATTCCTCCAGGTACTCAATGTGTGTAAAGAGGTATGTGTGTACTCTATAATATTTATGTGTTTTTATTAGTATCAACATTCTCTCTTAATCTAATAATATATTTAAAAATGTATGGCCAGTGGCTTTCAACCAGCAAATGAACTGCAATCTTTATCCTATAAATGATTCTAAAGTCAACTATGCCCATCAGTCATCACCTCTTTATTTACCAGTCTCTCTATGTTCTTACCTTTTTTCCACCCTGCTTCAATTGAAATATGTACAAGGATACAAGTCACTACAGTCCAATGTATGGCTTCATTCAAGGCATGTCTTCTTCTCTTTCATTTTTAATACAATAGAATCAGATCATTTCCACATTCCCTTTAATATTCAGTCTAGCCCAGCCTCCCATATCACAGAAGAGGAGGTTGAGGACTAGAAAGGTGCCATAGCTTCTACTCAGCATCTTTACCTACATGATGAAATTTTGGTTATAGAATGCGTAGGGATTCTCCCAGCTCTTATACTTCAAGCTCTTCAATAAGTGTAAAGCACAACAAAAATAAGTCCACAAATTTCAACAGTCACTCTTGTTTGCTCTGTTCTCACCACTTACGTCTAAGCCAACTTCTATTCATTTTACTCAAAAGTACAAGACATTCTGTCACCCTCTTTCCATAGCTAGATTTCCTCCTGTGTGTAAGCCAACCCACCTTCAAATGAACAGTGAAAATGAATCCTAACTTGTTCTCAACTGTCAGTCTATCCCTCCTACTACTCACATGATTGTGGCAGGCTAATGTGGATGGTCTGATTAGAATTTGAACCAGTGCAGTAAGTTCTTTACCAAACTCCCATCAGCAAGTTCCTACAGAACTGTCTATGATCTGCCCAGTCTTCATGGTCTTCCTCCCCTCTTCTTTTCCATGAGTGATGTGGGTATCTGAGAGAGTGATGGATTCAGAAAATAAGAGACTGAAGGATGGAGCCAGTTCTTCAAGATATGAATGAAAAGAAAGCTACTGGCTGAGGGAACAAGAAGAAAAACTTTGGAGGTAGTATCTTGGTAGCCTAGTGTTGCATAACACATTATTTAAGACATGTATTGTTTTGCAATTTCTCCCATACTCCTACTGTAACACTCAACAAGTTCTCCATATGCCATACCCTACTGTAACACTCAGCAGGTTCAAGCTTCTCTAGCTCTGCCTCTGTGCCCTTATATGCATAGTAATCTCTAGCTGTTTTAAGCTCCTAGGAATTTAAACTCTAGACATTATTTCTCTTCATGCTCACACCCTTCAGGAATCCTCACCTCAGGACCTAGTGACTTGCTTCTCACAAACAGAGCATGCCATGCACGGGTAATGGAATATCACACACAAAGTCAGGTTACAAAAGACAGTAGCCCCCTTCTTGTTGACTTACTTTTCATTGTTTCTTTCTTGTTCATTCTGCCACTTGCTCAGAACAAAGGGTATTCTGGTAAGAACATATATATGCCCCCCCCACCCAATTCAACAGCCTTAAAGAAAGTTCATATCCTTTCCACCAAGAATATGAACAAGCTCAAAGCCATACCATCTTTCCATCTTAGCCATTCTAGCCACTAAGTGGCAAGAGTCCAGCCAATGTGTTGATTTCAGTTTCAAAGAAACCCTGACCCAGAGCTTCCAGCAAACTGTGTTGGCATTTCTGACCCCAAGAAACTGCAACACAATAAACACCTTAAAATAGTGTGTTATGCAAAAATAGACTACAAAGACACCACCTCCAAATATTTTTTCTCTTTTTGGTCCCTCAACCTGGAGTTCTTTGCATTCAGATCTTGAAGAACTGGCTCCATCCTTCAGTCTCTCACTTTCTGAATTCCTCCCTCTCTCAGAAACCCTTCCCTGCCCAACTCCATTCCTAACCCATCACTCTGCTATATTAGTTTAATCCTTTTTCAATTAATGGGGAACTTTCTCCTATCATATATGCAGAGGCTGCATAAAGAGGGAAACTTTCCCTGACAAGTTCATACATATGGTGCTCAGAACCAAAATGAGAGCATGACACATAAGACATAGTCAATAACCATGTGTTGAATAAATAAGCAATAAATGATGTTTGAAGATAATTGCAAAGGAGAGATTGAAGAATGCAAATGTTAAACATGATGTTTTATAAAGCTTACAAAAGACATCAGCATTTGTTCACATGACTCATCCCATCTATCAGAGAAGACTGAATTTTTATGGGACCCCAGGGTTGTTTGTTTCTTTCAAAAATCATCTCAAGACTTCAAAATTTCTTTGCTTGTGTTTCCTGCAGATTTCAGCTGAATTTTAAGGTGACAAAAACCCACATCCTCTTCCTTCTGGTTTCCTCCCCCTCTTTTTTCCTCCTGTATAAATCCACCACCCATTTTAATGCACTCCCCTCCCATGTGAAGAATATTCAAGAAGTCGTCAAAGTTACCAAGCTTTTAAGGCAGCATAATTATATTTATCTGTCCAAGACTTAAAAAAGAAAATCAACCTCTTCTAAAAATCCATGTGTTTTTTTGTAATTATGGAGAAATTTCTAGGCTTAGAGTAGATTGCCAACTTGTGAAAACATATTCTTTTACCAGGCTGGTTTCTTCTTTCCTGTTTTCATTTAGTCTACAGCTTAGGGCAGTCAGCTGAACTATATTCCCAGACTACAACTGCAAACAGAAAATACATGATTATCTCCTTTACAAGGAAAAAAACTGAGGATTTCATGTTTTCTCTCTTCTTGAATTTAACATATAGATGAGGGAAAACATTAGTTCAACACCAAAATGCTGGAAAGAGGGAGAAATTATCAAAATGATTCAAAACCCTTCCATGGCCATTTTTTCAGATAAAATTTGTTAAAATTATACAAAATATTGCCAAGGACACTTATCATACAATACCAACATTAACATAAAACTCCTTTGGATTTAGATGTGCAACAAAAGAACAATTTTTAAATCCATTATGGTGTACATACACTACCATACTATACAAACAGGGACACCATGAAGTGGAAGCGCTAAGGAAAATACTTCTGATAACAGTAAATGAGATTTACTCAAGGAGATGATAGGATTTCAAGCCTACTTTTATTGTTGACATTTTCTAACAAGAATTTTGTCTTCATTAACTCTTTCTCTGTCCTTTGTATTTCAGGCTCTTCTTTTCCTCTCTATTATCCTCAAAAGGAAAGCTCATTCTTGTCAACTGTATTTCTATAAGGTGGGATCAGGACAGTTAGTGAGGAATTGCTGAAACAGAAAGGTAGTGAATATTCAAATGAGTTTCTTTCTTGCTGAGTATAGTTTCCCATCCTTCTCAGTTACTGTGAGTCTAAGTAATGAGCATAAATGAGAGTAAATTAAAAGGAATGACACAAAAAGATTAGAGGAGAGGAATAAAGGTTATATGCAGGATATAATATGGTGGAGATATGGCTGGTCTGAGATGAATAGAAATTCTGGAAGTTTGTGTGTAGGGTTGGAAAGATGGCCTAGTATTTAAGAGCACCTGATGTTCTTTCAGAAGAGTGCGGTTTGCTCTCCAGCACCCACCTAGGATTACAAACAGCTGAAATTATAGTTTCAGGGGATCCCTTTTTCTCTTCTGACTTACAATGGTCCATATACACACAGAAACATAATCTGTACATGTGCACATATGCCACATATTAAATAAATAAATAAATAAATTTTGTGATATATGTTTATAATATTTTAAATACTATAAGAAGAAAAAGAAATGTTCAGAAAATATCACAATGGGTTTTGAATAGAATTACACTTAACAATTTTTGAAGATTAAGTCTAAAGCTCTAATAGTCCCTAATAATTATATGTTTCTAATGAAGTAGAGAGCCTTTACCATAATAGCAGTCGGGACTAGACTGCAGAGATCCCTGGATTATAGTAATGGCATCAAAGAAGGCACTAAGACATCAAAATATTCTACTCACCAAAACCCTAGCACTAATCATTTCTCCACAATGAGAGTATGGCTCATTTATATTTTGTTGTTTTATATTTGTCTGAATTTTCTCTTGAATTTTTTTACACAAAAATTACATTGCTCAAAAATATATATGTTTCAATGGGAAAAAATATTTCAACAAGTATGCTGGGATCCAGTCCTTCAATTACAGCGGAAAAGAAGGTACAATAGTAAGAAAAAGAGGAGAAAGGGAAGGTGCCTGTGAGTATATGGGGTAGAGGTGAGTGAACACTTTAATTCCCTCCCACTGAGGACTTCATGTTCACAAATTAGGTGGGGAAACTATTTCATGATATAACACACCAGTTAGTTTCTTTTTCCAGGCCCTACCACACAGAACTTTGTGGAAGACATACTGCTAAATTGCTCCTAAAAAAAAAAAAACCATAAAATTGCAAAAGAGAGTTATAATGATCTATTTTATATATATCAATGTATCTTCATGCAGAATTTGGCATAGAGGGTATACTGAGAGCAAGTTAGTAATTAAATAACCACATTTTCCAGACACTGTAGTGATGGTGTCCATGTCCAACCACGAAGAAACTGAAGGAAGGCATACAAACCTAGTGGTTAAGATGGCTACATCATCTGTGGTGGTTGTTCATCTCTGTTTTCTCTTGCCTAACCTCTCCCTGACAGTCTACAGTATCCCCCCAAATCTACAACTTTTTAGTCTGTTCTCATACCTCTTTCTCTAATACAATGGTGTGGGCCACGGCCCTTTTGGAGTTGCACATCAGATATCCCTCATATTAGACATTTACATTATGATTTATAGCAATAGCAAAATTACAGTTGTGAAGTCACAACTAAAATACTTTATAGTTGGGGGCTACCACAACATAAGAACTATATTAAAGGGTCACAGCATTAGGACGCTTGAGAATGCCTGCTCTGATATTATCCACCTTCCAGGTAGAGAGATTCCCAAGAACATCTGTATGATCTATTGCAGGTCTACTCTGCCCCTCTTTGATTAAAGAAATGTAGTTATAGGCTGTATGTCAAACATCCAGAGATGACTGTTGCTTAGAGCACACTTCCTCCTACTCCCACTCTTTGCTTGCTGCTCATGGAAAAGACTTGATTTAGATTATTGAAGTTAGTCCAGCCTAGAGTAGAATCACACTTTTGACACTCACTGGCTATGTGATTTTAGTCTTTTTGAGTCTCTGCTCCTCCATGAGTATTATGTGATTAAATAATTATCACTAATTAATTACCCCTTTGAACTACGCACAGTCATTAAAAAATAAGAATATACGCATTAAAATGCCAGAAGATCTCTGGAATTAGCATTATCCTGTGCGGATATCCCCACCTCCCGACCCTGCCACAAAGCACTCAAAGCCCTGGTGTACTCTGGCTAAGAGAGGTGATAGATGAAAGCATTTTATCCTGAAACATCTTTCCCACCTAGCTCCTTACTTACCCCTAAATGTATTTTTGGTTTTCAGTATAGATTTCTCAAAGCAAAGGGAAGTCTCTTTTGGCCAAACCTCACTAATATCTTATTTTCTGATGTCTGAGGCAGTTTATTTAAAGACATCTAATGTCATATGTTCACACTAGTTCTCCCTATCCATGTTTGAGCAAAACATTACAAAGTACTAGAGTGTCTGGAGTTTTACCTTGTATCAAAAATCAAGGATTTATAATGTACAAGCCGGGCCATCATCTTTGTGAGATTCCATGAGCTGGTCTGTGCTTTTATCTATGTGAATTCTTGTGATACTCCCAGCAATGCTGTCAAATTAACGCTATGGTTGTCTTTGTTCACCACATAAGGAACCTTAAAAATGAAGTCTGTGATCCAAGTACAGCCCAACAGATTTTCTATGAACCATGAGCTGAAAACAAGAAATGTTTCTCGTCTTTTTAATGATGCTATATTAACTTTATGAATCTTCACATGAAATCTTTAGTGGTGCTTCTCAGTTCTTAAGTACAAAATATATTCTTAAGAAAAATAACCATTTCAGCTTCTCCTGGCTATAGTTTTTAACTGTTGTGAGCTAGTCACTCTTTTATTTGAGATTATTCCTCATAGTTCCCAACATAGTGAACAACCTGAAAACCATAAACCATGAAAGAAGTCAGCAGCATCCTATTCTTTACTAATGCAGGTGGTCCCAAGTAACACAGCCAGCATCACACACAAGCAGATCCTGCCAGTCAGTGGCAATGGTCAGGACAGTTACTAAAGCAAGTACAATTTAAAAAAAAAAAAGAGTTACTCAAAAAATTTCAAGTCAGCTTCAACGCAAACATTAAAAAAAAAAAAAAAAAAAAAAGCAATTTGAGAGTCTTTGTTGAACTAGAAACGTCCAGCATCCCATTTAATGCAGAAGGCCCAAGTTCAGCTAAAAGATGCATCAGGTTATTCCCTATGCCCATTCCATAGGGAATTAAGACAGGGTGTTCCTACTGCTAAACAACTGTGACACCTGAATGTACAGCATACAGGTGCTCTCAGCATCTGGGATTTCACATCTGACTCTTGCTACCTTTCAGCCAACATAACCTTTATGACTAGAGGGATTTGTTTCTAGGGATAAAAGTGTACAATGTCTGAGCTGAAGGTATAATAAAGAATAAAGTTGGATTTATTTTATTTTTCCCTTCATTCAACCAATGTATTGAATATCACTATGCAGAAGTCATTATAAATGGAGTTATGAAAACAATAGAAAAGACTTTATATTTCAAAATTTCACAACCAAATGAATGTATGAGGGGTTCCTCTCCCTGAGACCTTTTCTTCATAGCCCATCACAATCTGGATTAACAAAATTTTGCTGAGATTTTATATATATATATGAGACAACACACGTGCTCTCACACAGCATAAAATATGGTCTATAAAAGCAGCCCTCAGCCGGGCAGTGGTGGCACACGCCTTTAATCCCAGCACTTGGGAGGCAGATGCAGGCAGATTTCTGAGTTCGAGGCCAGCCTGGTCTACAGAGTGAGTTCCAGGACAGCCAGGCCTACATAGAGAAACCCTGTCTCAAAAAAAAAAAAAAAAAAGAAAGAAAGAAAGAAAGAAAAAGAAAAAAAGAAAAAGAAAAAAAAAAGAGCCCTCACACAGGCTGATTTAGCTCTCTCCGTGTGATATTTGCTGATGTGTTCAGATATTACTGGTATCACAAAAGGATAAGGGGCACTGTTATTTCATAGTCTGCATAAATTGGATAGCTCCGCATAGCCATTAATTCTCTTATTACAACTTTAATGACTGCTTAGATTGAGAAGCCATAGTATACAGTTAAAGTTTAATATCTAAATGCAAGCAGCAAAGATAGATAGATAGATAGATAGATAGATAGATAGATAGATAGATAGATA
>JADRCD010181313.1:16050-28299 GCA_019843815.1 Montemys delectorum
ATAGATAGATAGATAGATAGATAGATAGATAGATAGATAGATAGATAAACAGACAAACAGATACCCACATTTATCTTCCCAGTACCAAGGATTTAATACCTTTAGCAGCCAGTTAGTTTTCTGGCTGATTGGAACATTTTGAACATCTCTCTTCTCACACCTGAAGAATTTCCCATATCTTTAATGTAGAAAAGGAGCCTAATTTTCCCATCCTCCTTTGCAATGCTTAGTGTTGACATTAGCACCACCAAGAAAAGGAGAAGGACAATCCACTGATAACAATGCTGTCTGGGAAAACAATTACTGGAAGAAAGTCAGTTTAGGGTTAGAAATGATCTAATCTAGATCTGAGCTGTGGTCATGGTCCTCAGTGGTATGAAATGGGCTCCATTTGGATGTGCTTTTCACCCATGGAGGCTCCAGGTGTGGCTCTCTAGCCTTCTCAGGAACATGAAATATTACCTAGTGCTCTATAAAACATTCTCTCTCCCCACCTTTTTTTTTTTCCTCTGCAAACCCACTGAAGTGGTTCTGCCTGCACTGTCTGGTGATAATCAACAGCAACTGTTCACGGCACATCTGGGATCTCAAAGAGATGTGTTTACATGTTTTTAGGTCTCATTCACCGGCTGTCACCCATCATCTTATTTGGGGGTGAAATTACTCAGGCTGTTAAAATAATAAAACATACTAGTGTGAATTGCATGAAAACACACACACATACACACACACACACACACACACACACACACACACACACACAGAGATTTAATAACTCCATCAACAACAAAGGAAAAAAACTGCTCTTTGTCACTATAAAAAGTAGCCAGTGTCTTTTTTCCAGACGATTTCTTACCCCTTTTCATAAAGCCATGCTTGTGTCTATTTTGCCAGCATAGGAAATTGGAATCATAGCCCCCTTGCTCCTTTCAAATCAAATTAAAGAGGAGAAAGGAGAATAAAAGAATAAACATAAAAACAACACCTTCATAAAGATTTTAAAGCCAGGCTGCCTTTGAGCCGCCTTGAAGGTTACTTTAAGTGCCTTGTAATACCCAGTTTGCAGAGGATCTACCCTACCATGGGAAAAGAACAGAAGCTATTTATGCAAGATGCTCTGTCTTGTCCTTTGCTACTTTGGATTACACTTTCAGGGGTTTCTTCCTGCCAGTTCATCTTATGCTAATGGAGAGAACCCCAAACTTAGAAATCCTCTCACTATCTGTGCATTTTGTTGTCATTGTTGTTTAACGGAAAATGTCACAAGTGACTGTAAATCTATGCAGAGTTTTCATTTCAGCTGCACCAGTCACCCAAACAATGGAACCTAAAGAGTCATGCTCGAATTATAACAACTATTTATCTTATGCCCCATATGTGCCACACACTTGCTCTCACTATCTCTGATCTTCATGGTAATGGTTTAAGGTGGATCCCTTTCTGAAATGAAGAACTTGGGGCCTCCAGGAAATTACTTGCTTTGCTCAAGATCTCAGAGCAGGAACTTACGGGTTTTGTAGAGAAAAAACTGATTGTCTTTCAACTCTATCATGTATTATCTCTAGGTCCCTCTAACCCTACCACAGAGCAAATGACAGCATTATTCTTTAGTCAAAGAGTCTATACTCTCTGTCTCTCGCTCTCTCTGTCTGCCTCTCTCTGTCTCTCTGTATCTGTCTCTATGTCTCTGTCTCTGTCTGTCTGTCTCTGTCTGTGTGTGTGTGTGTGCGTGTGTGTGTGTGTGTGTGTGTGTGTGTGTGTGTGATGTGATTTCCCACTGAAATCATGGTACTTTTGGAATAGAAGATCAGTAAGGGCTTGTCACATAGATTCTAATCCAGTTTCTTACCTCGTATTGACCCTCGTATCAAACCAGCAAACAAATAAATGCATATTTTCTACATATTGTCTTCATTTTCCTAGGCCTTTATTTTTGCATCTACAGTGACACAGAGCTTTATTTTATATATTTCTATTTAAAGATGCCTTATTTAATACATATTCTTGATTTGTTTAAGCTTAACTAATGACCAACACAATAGGAACCTTATTTGATATGAGCACACAAAAGCACACTACAACCTTCTTGTACTTGGGAACATCACATTATAATATGCTAAAAGTTCATTTCAAACAGGAAGAAAATCACTAATGAAAGCATAAAAAGTAGAAACTTGACACCAAAGAAACTGAAGATTGATCTGAATAAGGCAGTGGCATGTCAACTCATTCGACCTTGACCAGGAATGTGTGTGCAGGGACTGACTCAAATACCTCACATTTTATGCATGTCCAAGAATGACTGGAAAAGACGTAAGAGGATGAATTTGGGGTTACAAGTACTTTTAAGCAATTGGTGTAAGTTCATGAAAATAGCATCCATGAATAATGAAGACTCTCAATACTCTCACATGTATAATACTCAACCTCAGAACAATTGCCTAAGGTATTTTCATCAGCATTCTCCAGAAAACATAAATGAAGATCTGAAGGTAGAATGGGTTTCCTAATGCCAGGATAGCTTAATGGTGAGGCCAGGATTTAAACCTGGCCAGTATAGCCTTAGCTCCATGATGTTTGTGTGTGTGTATGTGTGTGTACTGTATTTATTCTTAGAAGAAAAGTCCAAGTCTGGTCCACTCCAGTCCTCAGTTTTTCTGATAGTTTCTGGTCCATGACTAATCTGATTGTCTTTTCTAAGCTCCATTCCTCTATTCCCCCAACACCCTCCCTACAACTGAAATTCACCCCCTACAAATTCACACCTGTTGGTCTTCTGCTGCTAAATTCTGCTACTGGGTTCAAATGCCACATCTACATCCTCTCCAGCAGGCAGCTAGTCCACACTCAAAAGCTGGTTAGCAGCTTGGGGGATGATCCAGTCTGCCTTTGATATGTTCAGCTCAGACCTAGAGAAGGTCAGTGATCTGTTCAATGTTTGTGAGAACCAGACAACACTTAAACCCAGACCTGAGAATCATTAGTGATTGCTCCCAGATTCATTTGACATTCTCCTACTTCTCTAAAAAGTTACCTTTCGTCTCAGAGCAAACAACTAAAACCATGATGGAGAGGGAAGAAAGTCAAAGCTAGGCAACACCCTCCTTCAGGTGCTTTCAAACTGTTTCAAAAGAACTTTAGGAAGGAGACAGAGTTGATGATTATGTCTATGGGTCAGACATCCTCCTGCACTAACAGACTAACAAGCCAGTGAATAATAATAGCACAGAGCATCCAGTCTATGAATTTATATAGTTCCTTTCATCTCTAAGTCTCAAGTCTCCTTCCAGACATTATCTCACTCTTCCCAGAACATTAGTACAGAGAGACAAGATGTAAGTATTGTACCCATCTTATTGATGTAAAAATTAAATCTTAGAGGCACTAGGGAATGTTCTCACAAGGAGATATATCAATAACTTTATTCTTCAACGACAAAACCAAAGCTTTGGACTAACAACAATTCTAAGTCTTTAAGGGCTGAGAGCGGTGAGGATACTCAGACAGCAAAGTGCTTGAATTTCAAGTATGACGACCCAAGTTCAAGCCTTGGAAGCCACACCTAAAAAAGGATGGCCTAGGGCTAATATCTAATATATATGAAGAACTCAAGAATTTAGATTGCAGAGAACCAAATAACCCTGTTTAAAAATGGAGTACAGAGCTAAACAGAAAATTCTCAACCAAGGAATATCAAATGGCTGAGAATCACCTAAAGAAATGTTCAACATCCTTAGTCATCAGGGAAATGCAAATCAAAACAACCCTGAGATTCCACCTCACACCGGTCAGAATGGCTAAGATCAAAAACTCAGGGGACAGCAAATGCTGGTGAGGATGTGGAGAAAGAGGAACACTCCTCCACTGTTGGTGGGATTGCAAGCTGGCACAACCACTCTGGAAATCAGTTTGGCAATTCCTCAGAAAATTGGACATAGACAAAATCTGGACTACCAGAGGATCCAGCTATACCACTCCTAGGGTATATACACAAGATGCTCCAACATGTAGAAAAGACACATGCTCTACTATATTCATAGCAGCCTTATTTATAATAGCCAGAAGCTGGAAAGAACCCAGATGTCTCTTAACACAGGAATGGATACAGAAAATGTGATACATTTACATAATGGAATACTACTCAGCTATTAAAAACAATGAAGTCATGAAATTCTTAGGCAAATGGATGGAACTAGAAAATATCATCCTGAGTGACGTAACCCAATCACAAAAGAACACACATGGTATGCAATCATTAATAAGTGGATATTAGCCCAGAAGCTTGGAATACCCAAGATACAATTCACAAACCACATGAAAGTCAAGAAGACCAAAGTGTGGATACTTCGATCCTTCATAGAAGGGAATACATAATACCCATGGGAGGAGATACAGAGACAAAATGTGGAACAGACACTGAAGGAAAGACCATCCAGAGATTGTTCCACCTGGGGATCCATCCCATATACAGTCACCAAACCCAGACACTATTGTGGATGCCAACAAGTGCTTGCTGACAGGAGCATGATACAGCTGTCTCCTAAGAGGCTCTACCAGTGCCTGACAAATACAGAGGTAGATGCTCTCAGTCAACCATTGGACTGAGCAAAAGGTCTCCAGTTAAGGAGCTAGAGAAAGGATCGAACGAGCTGAATAAGCTTGTAGCCCTGCAGAAGGAACAACAATATGAACCAACCAATACCCCCAGAGCTCCCAGGGACTAAACCACCAACCAAAGAGTACACATAGAGGGACCCATGACTCCAGCTGCATATGCATTAAAGGATGGTAGGTCATCAATGGAGGAGAGGCTCTCAATAGCATCAGAAGTGAGATCTGATTGTAGGTCTCCATGACCTCATGGCTAGCTTCATTAATAGAAATGCAAAAGTGAATTGGTGGACAGTACATGAAATGAACATATAGCAAGAATAGACTATGTGCCAGCCTCCAGGGCTCCAAAGATAACAAAGAACCTTCCTCCAGGAATTTATACTCATTTGAAGAGAGAAGAATATGTGAATAATTAAGAAAATATTCGATTATATATGCAGCTAGAACATTCTCTGTAACAGACACTGTATTCTGTGCTAAACTAGACTCCTCATCCTCTTGAGGCTCATTGTGGATCATAATCCAAGGAACAGTATGTCCAGCAACCCAGGGAAGATCAAGAAGAGGTAGGATCTTGAGTTCACGTATTGTGTCTTAAAATCTATGCAAATCCATCATCATAGGCTTTAACCTATTGAGGTTCATTTTAACATCACTGCATATTTCTTTGTAAAGTTGCTTTTCCCCTTTTCATCTTTTTTTTTTCTGGAGATTTCAGCTTGTTCTCCATGTTTACTAACAAATACAAATGATTCCCAACACACTGAAACTATGCCACAAGAGTGCACAAGCTCAATTTAGAAGTATCTGGCCCAAAGCCAATTCCATTAAGACTACTTTGATTTAATACCTTCAGTGTCTTCCACGCACTAGTCTGAATTGTACAAGAACTGGAAAAAAATGTTAGGGAAGACAAATTATTTACATCCAGGAAAGTTACAGCCATGCCCCACAAGAGTCACAGGAAAGCCAGCGGATAAAACCAGGAGGACTAACTATGATTCATAAGATCTAAGTTCCTTTCATAGTTGCACATAAGAAGCACACACATTTGATCTACACCTAGTGAAGCACACAGTGACAGCTAGCCTCATGCTCCCTGTGAGAGCACAAACAGGGGCAGGTTTTCCTCTGGAGTCTGTTGCTGGATATTGCTACTCTACAAGGCAGCCTGGGTCAGTGGTTCCTTTCTGCCCTATTCCACAGCTTGGGAAGTGCCCTTTAGTGGCAATCTTAAGAGTGACTTCTACTTGCTCCCTAAAGTTTCTTGAATAATGATCTACATTCTTTGATCATGAGGTCTTTAAACTTAGAACTATTACTTTTAGTGTTGGATGATAACTGCCAAAGAAGGATTTCTCCACGCCCTTGGGAAATAAAATCCACAGGCTAGCGTGTCTTTCTTCATTGTCACAGCCTGACAAATATAACACAACAAATGAATCACCCCATTTACCCACATCCGAGGTCTTCATGTGCCCCTCTCCACCTTGAATGGCTCCAAAAGCCTCGGCCTTCCTGCCTCTCCTCTCAAGTAATATATATTGAGAATCTACAATATATAGTTCAGGTTTACAAATGGTATTGACTCATATTCTTTCAATAGCCCTAAGTACATTGTGATATGGTACAAATGGAGTCCTGAAAGTGTTTTTAGGAAAAAAAAATAATAAGTAACTAAACTCTGGTACTAGTTGGGTGGAAAGGATCTAACATCCCAAATCAATTTTCTGGATTCCAGTTTTAATATTCTGTCTCTTAACATGGAGCAGCCATCTTCTGTAACTAGTCAATGCCTCAATGGGAGAAATTGAGACATCAACCCAGCCACAAAATCTCTGACATACAGTTTGTCCTGCCTGCAGGATGCAGGGATTGCAGTCTAGTTTAATTATCATCTGAAAAACAAGCCAGGCAGTGGTGGTGCACGCCTTTAATCCCAGCACTTGGGAGGCAGAGGCAGGCAGATTTCTAAGTTGGAGGCCAGCCTGGTCTACAGAGTGAGTTCTAGGACAGCCAGGGCTATAATGAGAAACCCTGTCTTGAAAAACAAAAATCAAAAAAAAAAAGAAAGAAAGAAAGAAAGAAAGAAAGAAAGAAAGAAAGAAAGAAAGAAAGAAAGAAAGAAAGGAAGGAAGGAAGGAAGGAAGGAAGGAAGGAAGGAAGGAAGAAAGAGAGAGAGAAAAAAGGAAGAAAGAAAGAAAGAAAGAAAGAAAAATGAAACTTCATCTAGCAATTGATGGGAATAGATGCAGAGCCCCAGAGCCGAATATTATGTGGAGCTCAGGGAGTCCTACAGAGGAAGGGGAGGAAGGATTAGAGGAGCGAAAGGGTCAAGAACACCACAAAAACAGGACCCACAGAATAACTGACTGGGACTCAAACAGACTTACAGTGATCAGCGAGCCCATGTGAGTCTGACTTAGGTCCTCTGCATATACGTTATTATTGTGTAGGTAAGTGTCCTTGTAGGATTCCTAATAGTGGGAGGAGGGGCTGTCCCTGACTTTTTCACCTGCTTTTGGGACACTTTTTCCTCCTACTGAGTCACCTCATCCAGTGTTGATGTGAGAATACGTGCCTAGTCTTACTGTAGTTTCTTACACTGTATTTGGTTGATGCTCCTGGAAGACTTGCTCTTTTCTGAGGGGAAGTAAAGGGTGGATGCAGGGGGAAAGAGAGGATGGGGAAGAGAGACTGGGTGAGGCAAGGGAGGAAAACTGCAGTCAGGATGTAATATATGAGAGAAGAATAAATAAAGAGAAAAAAACAATAGTGAATAAATGTTTAGATGGTTGCGGCAGGAAAGAAATTAAGATAAAGACAGAAATGAAGAGGAAACAGAGGGTGAAAATACACTACAATTTTCTCCATTCCAGGGACCCACCCCAAAACTACTGAATAGACATTGCTGATTCTTAGGCAGTTTGCCCAGCTGTTTCTGTCAAGTGGAATTTATGAGCCACTGCAGGACACCACATGTAGTTTCATCAGAGACAAATTCTTTCTCAGCAAACAGACTTTGTAGAATGGACAGGAGAGAGAACACTTGTTTGCCACACCCCTGTACCCTTGTTACCAGGAATGCCCTTTGTAGAGACAGTTTTCACAAGAAGTGAGCTCACATCATCCACCACTGATGCTAATCAGTAAATACTAATTTGCTCAGCTGTCTATCAGACTCTTTAGTGGGTGATAGAGTTGCAAGAGAAACAGGTACAGTTCTATCTCCATGTTTATAAAAATAATAATAATAATAACATGTATATGGTAATAGGATTGTAATTGTGAGGGGACATCAGTCAAGAGAAGTTTACAAGTACTATGGAAAAGAGATGGGGATGACTGCCTTTAAATGAAGTTTCCGCTTATGTCCTTTAGACAGGAGCATGGGAAATTGGGAGAAATGGAAGGGCAAAAGTAGACAGAGACTATAATTTTGTGTGGGTTGACTTCTTGACATACTGCTTCCCCTGCCTCGGGGAAACATAAGGTGGAGAGAGAGTTCTCCGAAGCTTTGATAAGTCTAACTACTTGTTTCTTTCTTTTGGTATGTGCAGTATACATGTGAGCGTGGGGTACTTGCCCATGCAGATGCTAGAGTGGGACAGCTTACTCTTCCATTCTATGCCTTATACACGTGAGATGAGGGTTCTCAGTGAAGTGAAAAATCTTTGTTAAGCTAGGCCGGGTGCTCAGGGAGGCTTGGAGATTCATTTGTCTCTGCCTTTGCCTTCCAGTGCCAAGATTATGGACATGTGTAGCCATGCTTGGATTTTCACATGTATCTTCAAGATTCAAATTCAGGTCTTCTTCCTTGAGGAGCAACTGCCCATATCCATTGAGCCATCTTTGCAGCTTTACTTACTTTTGATATGTGGAATTTGGAGGAATTTGAAGAGTTTTCTCCCAGCTTTCTCCATCAATGGCATATCAATGCCAAATCAGTCCTACTTGAACTGGTTGAGTCATCTTCAGATGCCATAAAATTTTCTCAATGTAAAAGCATGGAACAGATGCCAGTAAACCAAATTCACTCCATGTTCTCAAGGGTCATGTGAGTCTGAGGAAAATGCTAAGTGTGGCACCTCACTGAAATGGACTGTCAAGCCCTTCAACACTTGAAATTATGGTTCTGGCAATTATGACATTAAAAATAAGTCTCGTCCTCATCCTCAGGATCCTTCTTTCTCTACTTGGTAACTCATTGCCCTTCTCCACCTTCCAACCCATCTGGCCTCCTTTACTCTGATTCATACAGAATCCTGCATCCTCTTACCATCTGTCCTCAATCCCTTGCTTTCACCTAGGAATCTCTCTACTCATTGGTTTTCTAAGGTGGATAACTAACTCACTCTTACTGACATGGCTAGCCCCCAGACCTCCAGTTCATATGCACCAACCTCTTCACTATAAAATGTGGTCTTGGCTACAACTGCTTTCTAATTCACTGTCTTCTATTTAGTTTTGTTGCCTGAAACATCATGACATTCTCAATCTCCAAAAACACATGGTCCATGCTCTATCTATGCCTTTCCAATTGAGTTACTTTTGGAAGTCTCATGTTTGTTTTAATTGACTAACGCTTTTATTTTCCAAGTTATTTTCTTTACCTATGAACATCAAGAAGTCCTCTGTGAACCCTAAAGAATATGATTAGGGATGTTGTACCATCCATTTACCTGGGACCCAGTGTAATGCTTTACAGGTTTAACAGGTATCCAAAGATCTACCTTTAATGAAGAAATGAGTGAACATATTTTTTAAAAGCAGAGGAGAATGAAAGGATATTGGAAGACCCAGCAACTGTGAAGCTTCTGGGTGCATGAGATCAATTTCATCTTCCTTTTTCTGTACCTTAAACATCTAATATCATCCCAACACCCACTCACAGTTATCTTTTGTCTCATATGGCACTGGGTACCAGCTTTTTTTTTCCAGATACATAGTCTGTATCATATTTCTCATTCCCCAGAACATAATAGCTATGCAATACAACATCAAGCAGCAACTCAATTTTAGTGCCAAAGCTGATGAGCTAGTTTTCTTGTATCTCATATCCTTCTCTATAGCTTAATCTGACTCATCTACTTAAATTCTGCCCTTTCTACTTCCAGAACATCATCCCTGTGAGACATACATACACACACACACACACACACACACACACACACACACACCCCACATGGAAAATGATAAAGAAAATTATTCATTTTGGGAGGGTGCAGAATTAATGATATGTGACTTATATGGTTGAAATATGTTAATATAATCTGTTCACAATTGAGAAAGGCAAGAAACTGAGGGACACACAGATTAAATACCTGCACTGAAATGGGGCAAATGGTGAGTGATAAAACCAGAACTTGAACTTGGCTGTTGTTCCCTTCCATTTTTTATTCATTTATTCATTTATTTGGTCCATTCATTTATTCATTGAACAAATATTTACAGAATACCTATGAAGTTCTACTTCCAGACTGTAGCACTTTGGGTTAGAATCATTCCTTTGGCAGACATAATCAATTCTGTTGCTTAGACAAAGTGAAGGCAGACAAAGGCAGGAATCAGAAGGATTACAGAATAATTGACTCCTCATCAGGAGAAGGGGAGGGGCAGGAAGGTAGCTTTTAGTTTCTAGTGAGACCTCTGCCTCTGCGTGGAAGACCATTCTTCCAATGAAGCTTCCCCCCTCCAGGGCTTTAGGTTGAATGAATTCCGTGAATTGAGGAATGAGTGTTGAGACTTGTTTTATTGGTATTTACAAACGTAGGTTTTAAAGGATCAGTGATTTGCAGATTCCACTTGGGTGTGTCATACCTACCTTTCATTCATCACATCCAAGTGGGGCTGGGGCATGCATGAGTGAGTAAAGATTTTGAGCAGGGATTTGGAGAGCCCAACCCTCTTGAAAGGGGTGACTCCTAAGACTGTGGTTAATTATTCTTCTGCAGCTAAGGTGGCAGCGAATCCTTGGACAGGGATTTATCTGCCTATTCCAACTTCCTACAGTTCGATGTTTATCTATATCTATTAACCCTTATGGGCTGTGCTCAATGGAGCTGGTGCACAATAAAGATCATGTACATTCCAATTACCTCTAAACTTCTAAGCCATATTCAGTGACCTCTGCACAGGTCAAGGCTGGATTTATTCATGTTTGCCTAATTCAGTATCAAGCCTGATAACCAGATGGATGTTAAATGAGATTTTGAGTGTCTTAGTTACTTTTCTGTTGCTGTGATGGAAATCATGGCCAAAGGCAAGTTAAGGAAGGCTGTGTTTCGGCTTACGATCCTGGAGGGCTCGACACCCAGGATGGTGAGGAAAGCTAGGATGGTGAGGAAAGCATGCCAGCAGGCTGATGGAGCAATAAGCTAGCAGATCACAGGAAACAGTGTTAGACAGAAGTAGATCACAGCTCTTACCTCTCAAAGGCCAGCCTCCTACCTCCATCCAGTGACATGCTACCTCCAGTAAGCCTCCACATCCTAAAAGTTCTTGATCTCTCCCAAATAGTGCTACCAAATGAAAAGCAAGTGTTCAAATATATGAGCCACTGGGAAACATTTTTTTAAATCAAACTACTATAGTAGAAAACAAAATAAGAGTAGATGAAACAAATCAAACGGTGCCTATTTTGGTTTTGGAAGTCTCTTGGACAGCCCTGGCTAACCATTCAAAATAGAGTTCAAATGTCTAATAGTAAGGTTTTAGTTAGATAATCTTTGGGTATTGGAGGGAACACCATCAGTCCAAATGAACAAGCTTCATTAAAATTAAAGTATACATGACTATACAAGTAGTTATATATATTATAATGTTTCTATCCCCATCCCTTTTTATGACTAGTAAATAGTATAACACCTTGTAGCTTTCCCAGGCACCCTTATTGTTATTTCACATACATGTTTTTACCTCTCTCCCTATTCTCTAAACAGCCTGCTCTCTTTTCCCACTTCCTCTGTCTCATCACTTGTATTAGTGGAATGAATGGGTGATCTGGGCTTGAGGCTAGAAAGATGGCTGGACAGCAAGGAACCTGCTCTCAACATAACCAACAGAATCAACTAAGCTGGGTTCATAGAGGCTCACAGAGGCTGAAGAAGCAGCAATCACAGACTTTTCCTGGGTCTGCACCAGATCCTCTGACTACATACTGTGGGAGAGGGAGTGTGGGTGTTGGACTCTTTTGCCTGCTCTTGGCATCCTTTTCCCCCTCTTGTGGCTAGTCTTATTGTATCTTGTTATGCCATGTCTGGTTGATATCACTGAAAGGGGGTGCTGCTTTTTTCTAAAGAGAAATGGAGGAGCAGTAGATCTGGGAGATGGGAGAAATGGAGGTGGGAGCTGGGAGAAGTGGAAGAAGGGGTCTATAGTGGTTAGGATATATTGTATGAGAAAATAAATAAAAAGAAAAATAGGAGAGAGAGAGAAAGAGAGAGAGAGAGAGAGAGAGAGAGAGAGAGAGAGAGAGAGAGAGAGAGAGAGACTGCTCTCTCAGAAACCTCTCTAGTGAGGTTCCCAATACCTACAGTAGGCATCTCACTAGCACCAAGGAATCTAACAACTTCTTCTGTCCTCAGAAAACACACACACACACACACACACACACACACACACACACACACACAC
>JADRCD010181313.1:28309-45868 GCA_019843815.1 Montemys delectorum
TGTGTGTGTGTGTGTGTGTGTGTGTGTGTGTGTGTGTGTATGTGTGTGTGTTAAATTATTAATAAGCAATTAATATTAGAATTATCTCCTAAGAGGATATCTCGTGGTCTACTTAGCATCCCTGAACCTCAGTTTCTCCATCTGCCAAGAAAGCTGCTTGGGAGAGACATGCTTAAGGTAATTTTCAATATGACCTTTTGTATCTAGTAATTCTCCAATGACAAAGTTTAAGCAGTAACTGTGATCTCCCATTCTGGGCCATTCTTTTTAAGAAATAAAAATCCTGTTGGTTAAATCGGCCAAATAACAATATCGGAAGATAATCTCTGAATTGTATTTGTGTCTCAGGAATCCCAAGTTGACGTCATCCCCAAACAATGACACTTAGACCACTCATGAATGACTCTACTACATTTACCTGCATTATCCTCAGTACAGTCCTCCAAGGGGGTATTAGCAGACACATTTTACCAGAGAGATCATTTAATCTTAAAAGGATTAAGCCATTTGCAACCCTGAAAGGAATTAGCTTGGCAAAGGCATAAAATCAGATCTCCTGTTTGCATCCTCTCCCCTCCCCTTGCAAGTGCCTTCATGAGAGAGATTGGAAAAGGCATGTTGAAGGACCAGGAATTTAACCAAAGAAGCTGACAGATCATTCCAAAAGCCCATAGCTCCGCCTCAAGTGCGGAGAACCTCTGAATGGGTTAAGTCCTCTCTGGCTCAGTCCCAAGAGACATTAAATTCACCTGTACTTGCTCTGAAATAAATCAGTGTCCCTTTCTGCTCTGCTGTTGTCTGGAAATAATGCAAATGCCAGGGCCTGCACTGTCTTTGCACTTCCCTGGAAGGATGCATATAATAAATTGTGCCTTAATACTGTTAAAGAGACATTTTCCTCTTACTCAGGAGCTTTTGAGGTTGGTCGCGGCTACTCACTCACTTGGCCCACTTACTCCTGTGGCCTCTTATTGCTCCTTGGCTCCTCGCTTTATTAAGTTCAAGGATATGTTCTCCAGCCTCTTTGTTGAGGCATGGGAGTTGCTGGTAATCAAGATGGGTTTCCTTGTTTGTGCTTTGAATTTGTTTCACGTGTTTATATGTTTATTTATTCGGATGTTTGGAAGCTAAGAGAAAATGGTCCGTGCCATTCATCATTTGGAAGAATGCCAAGCGGTTTCCACAGAGGACTGAAGGCATTGGTCTCCCCTGCAGGAAGCCACTGCTGCTCCTTAATTGTTTGCTGGAGGAAGAATCAAGGGTAAAATTTAAAGTAAATGGCTGGCCATCTTGCGCTAATTCATCAAAGTGTGTTTCGAGTCAGTAGTCAGAGCATGCATCAGCCCCTGGCGCCACCAACTTCCAGGAGAGTGGAAACATTAGCAGAGCTCCAAGCAGACGAAAGCCTTAGGAGGCATTCAGCAGTGCTTGAAAAGCAAAGGAAGAAGAGACAGCGATTTCTATGCATACTCGTGCTCCGTTTGCCACATGGGAAACACCAGTTGTCTGTGACCTAGTTATCAGAGAGAGGAAGCAGGGAAGAAAACACACAAAGCTGTTTACTGTGTGGGAATCCCATACTCCGAGGCACCCTGTGTGCTGAGAAAATAATTAGCATCACCTATTTGACTCTTCTCCTTTTTGCATAGATATTTTTTGATAGTAATAAACATGAATCTAAAGAGGTAGCTGGAAATTAAGGACAAGGTTGAGGTGGTAGGAATAGAACATAGTGTGACCTAGGTGTATGAGAAGCTGAAAGTGTTTTTGGAAATCTGTCAGCACAGCCTCCAGTATACACACAGTCTGTCTCCCTCTCCTCTTCCCTCATTCCGTGATACCTTCTGAATGGTCTGTGCTCTTAAATCATCACTATAAAGATCTTTATTTTTGTTTTTCAGTGTGCAGACATTCATCTACTCTGTAAATATTTATTGAATCCTACCCCGTAACTGGCACTATTCAAGATGCCAATGATATAGCAGTGAACAGGGCAGATAATACCCCTGCCCTTGTAGAATGTACTTCTTGCTGGGGAACTAGAGAATCAACAAGGTGAATAAGTAAAAGGAACTGTGGAAGAGCAGTAGGTGGTTAGAACAAAAGATCAAGGGGACTGTTTGAAATGTTGGGAAGGTAGTTGAGATCCTGAATAAAATGAGGGTGTAAAACCCTACTAAGCTGGTCGATCAATTTTTAGTAAAGCCCTGTGAGGGGAACAGCCCTGCTATGATTGGGGCAATTCATAATTCTGTGAGCCCACTAACTGCAGAGAGTCTAGGATGGTTCAAGAACAACGAGGTAGCCAGTGAGGTCCTGCACAGATGAGTGATGGGACCAGTCAAAGCCAGAGATCAGATCTGGAGAGACAGATCACAAAGAGCCTTGTAGGTTATATTGAGGAGTAGTTTCTGCTGTGATTAGCTGAGATGACAAAGCTCACCTCAAATGGATTAACTACATCACCTTCTAAAACCAGAAGTCCCTCCTTCCTGGTAAGTGAAAATCTCCTAGTTATACAAAGAAGGAATCTAAACCATATTGGCCCATGCTTCCAGAGCCATCTGAAACCCCCAGGCTTACCCAAATACCATTCTAGATGATTAGATAGCATTTTCTCTCCTTATCCTCTACCCAGAGAATTCCTTGATATGATATAACCCAGTAAAGTTATCGTGAGTGGCAGTGAGAGGTTATGTTGCTAATAATAGATGCCATATGTTGTTTTTAATAAACTAGACTGAATTCAATATTACCATTATTCTCAATTTTCAAAATTTCAATGTGTATTTTAAACAAACAAAAACAAAACAAAATGAACAAACAAAAATCTAGGATTTTAGGGCCAGGCAATGGTGGGGCATGTCTTTAATTCCAGCATTTGAGAAGCAGAAGCAGGCAGATCTCTGTGAGTCCCAGGATAGCCTAGTCTACCTACAAAGCCAGTTCCAGGACAGCCATGTCTGTTAAATAGAGAAACACTGTTAATAACAAACAAACAAATAAACAAACAAACAAAACAGGGCTTTACTGATAGCCTTGGTTGGCCTCTAAGTCATGTAGACTAGACAGGGCTTCAATTTATATCAGTCTCCTTGTCTGCCTTTTAAGGCTGAAATCACAGGCATATGTCACCACAGTTGGCCCAATGTACATTTTTAAGTGGAAAGGAAGGGTAACTGTGTGTCTAGAATGCCAGAGCAACACCAAATCTAGGCATACACTTAGACACTTCTTTTGTGACTCTTGGTGGCAAGCAGTGTGAACAGCATTTCCATAACGAACAAGACTAGAACGGTAGAACGCTTGTCCAGAAAAAAACCTGTTATTTCTTGCCCATATCTCCCCCTGCAAAGATAGATATGGTCTAGATTTTTTTCCCTCAGTTTAAAGATCAGTGAACTCATAGCAAGGGCCAGACAAAGGTCTTTTTCCGAGGACAATTTCAGAATGAATTACTGTGCCGTTCACATGATTAAATGCACGGAAGTAACCATCTGTAGATCAGACGTGACTCTTCCCATGAGAGAGGAAATTACTAAATATATATTTACATAGTTCTCATGAATATGCATTTTGTAAATGCACAAATATGTACAATTACTTGATAGACTGTTTTGGTTCCTATCTTCCGAATATTTAATACAACTGTAAATGTTTAATTCATATTTACAGGGGATGATTGAACAGTTTCAGAATTATCCCAGGCCTTGCTAGGAAAAAGATGGAGTATTTCTAGTATATCTGTACACCAAGAATTGGCTAATGGAATCCACACTAACTGATTCAATAATGATTTTCTTACAAAGCCTATTGAATAAAGCAGCTGGCAAAGCCAGCTTCCGTTATGCAGCAGACAAACTTGACTCTAATTCAATGGTGGCTGACAAGCTCTGAACTGTATTCCCTGTTAATTTATTGTACCTCTTTCTGAGACACCCTTATCACTGAACCTTAGTTCACAAACAGCTCACACTCCACCTTCAGTCTCTGTTCCCTATGCCCAGAATACTCTTTAGATCGACAGCAAGATTTTGTTATGACATCACTTGTCTGTAAGGTCTGTCTTAACTTCCCACTAAAAATTCCCATGGTCCCATTACTAGGTTCCTGATGCTTGTTGTACCCCTATGCCTCTTTATGTTTCTCTATATCACTTACCTTTCACATATAATGTCACTAATTTATGATTTGTTCTCTGTCTTCATGCCTACTTACTCATAGAAACACTCTAATTCTTAGAACAGAGCTGGCAACTAATAGGCAGTCAATAAACAGAAAGTAATGGAGACAACCCAAGTTCAAACTCAGCTAAGGAATGGAGCAAGGACAGTACAGCAGAAAACTGCTCTGAATGCAGGTGACACTTCACTGGCCAGCTCTTCAGTACTGGGCTCATTTCATCTACAGGATAGCTCTTAGGGACAGCTCTGATGGAGAAGGCTTTGATATCATACTATATACATATAAACTGTTGGTGTTAGAATTTCCCCCTGAGAGGAATCTAAAAATTAAATAAATGAAATAAATGAAAATATCCATGCCTTAGACCAGGGGAGAAAATCAGAACATTACCAATAGTTTTGTGCTAATATGAGCTTGTTTGTAGAGTGATGCTTGTCGAGAAGTTAGTCACATTAGTCAAATGCCAAGAGCACCTACGAAATACAACCCATCATTGTCAAAAGAAATCAAGAGAAAAGGACTTACAAATGAAATGATTAAAGCAGGCATATTTCCATAAAAACAGAAAAAGCTAAATCTTAGAGCAAAGTATTTCATGGATACTGAACATCAAATTGCAAAAATATTTATTCAGTTTAGATAAAGAGGACATGACGGCACTGGAGGCTAAGGGGTGTGTTTCAAGTAGTTTGGGGCAGATTAAATCTTATCTATGACTGAGAATTAATCTAGTGAAATTAACCCACCTCCAAATCAAAGATCACTGCAATACAGATGGGAAACAGTATCAGTGGGACTGGAAGATACTTTGTACCAAAAAGGGAAGACCAGAAGGGCTGAGGGGAGGGATGGGGGACTGAGAAGAACTCTCTAATTCTCCTGTCCACAGATGTCACCAACATTCTGGTGAAGAAAATTGTTGGTAATTATCAGAACCACAATCTTGTAATAAGTGAATAGTATTTATAGCTTGCAATACATACATGGATGCTTAAAGGAATGTTTAGTGAACTGTAAATACTGTGGGTTCAGTTCTGCTCAACTAATCCTATAGACCACAATTACATAGTCTCAAATCTATGCAAACCCTTCAATTATCAGGAAGACTCTCAGAACCATGGGGGGGCCAAGTGACAGTAGTTATCAAAACCCTGTTGTCCACATGGATGTAGGGAAAGAAGTAGAGAATTTTTAAATCCTCAATAACATGATAAACTCGCTAATGAAAACCACCTAGTCAGGAAGTTGTTTGAAATGATGTCTCTGTTCATACCATTCATTCTTCTCTACGAACTCAGCTATACAACTTCTGGGAAATGTAGTCACAGATCTATCACAGAAATCCTGGAAACAGTGTTGTTTGCTCAAAAGAATTTGTGAGCAGATTGTCTTTAAGTGGTGCAAAAGGAAAAACATGTATATTCAACTATTTTGGATATGGTGCAATCCTTTCACTTTATTAAATTGGGTGTATAGAGACATAATTTAGAATATCATAGATGTTTTAAATAGTTGTATAACTTCTATCATCAAGATAAAACTTGTATCACCTTAAATTTTCCTCAAGTAGGAAAAACACCTTCCCATTCCAAGAAATGTACTGATCTAGTTCTGTCCCAACATTTTTGCCTTTACTAAATAATTTCAAAAGTACAGTCAGATAGCACATAGCTTTATGCATGTGTCTTTACTCAGCATGGTGCTTATGAGAGCTGGCAAAGATGTATCTGGACCTTTTTGTTTAATCATTATTTAAATGTAAGGTTTCTATTAGTCACATTGTTATAGTTTCCTTTCTGTTGCTGTGATATGCACTATGAGGAGATGAGTGTGTTTCAGATTATAGATGAAAATCCATCATCTCCATCCTTATTGCCATCATAGAAGGAAGCTAAAGCAGAAATTCAACACAGGGACCTGGAGGCAGGAACTCAGAGACTACACCACAGGGCACACTGCTTACTAGCTTGCTTTCAGGCTAATAGTCAACTATCTTATAAAACGCAGGCCTATTTGCCCAGGTTTGGCACTTCCCAGAGTGAGTTGTATACTCACTCTTGTATAACAAGCAAGAAAGTGTTCCCACAGCTTCCTGGTGTCTCTAGACTGTGTCAAGTTGGTAAAAACAGCCCAGCTTCTATGCATTATATGTAGCAAAGGGTTCCAAATATATGTCTGTACTTTGTTTAGCTCTACCTTCCATTTTTTGTCTTTGTATATTTCTCCTTCTTGCTTGTCTTCTTTCTTCCTAAAAGCTGTGTGTGTATGTTTAGATTTGAACATAAAAATGTAGTAATAATAATATGATAAATACCAACATTTCCTGCCCAAGATATAAAGTATTTTTCAACTTTCAGGTACCTCTGTGTTCATTTCCTGTGCCCATTCTTATCCTCCTTGGAGCAATCACTTTCCAAAATATGGTCTTATCTTTGCAATGAATTTTTTCTTTTTAGTGTTTTATTAGCATGTAATAGTTGTATATAATACTTGGTTGCCTCGTGACACCTTTGGATGTAAACATAGTATACTTTGATCATATTCACCCTGTTGCTCTCTCTGCCCCTTTCCCTCTCCTGCTCATCACTTTCCTCTTCCAATATAGACTCCCTTCTATGTCTATATCTTTTCACTTTAATGACCCAATGTGTTTCATTAAAGTTGGGTATAGAAGCATAGATGACTGTTTAGAGAAGGATGCCAACTTCCCAATGGCTACACCGCTGTAGAAAATGTCTTTTCCTCCACCATCAACCTATAAGCTGTGTATAAACCTTCATGAAGATGTGGGTCCTCCTATACTCCTCCCTGTTCCCTATAGGATGATGGTGAGCCCCCAAATTTGTACAGATTCTGTGCAGTTAATTAAAATTCTGTTAAGTTTAACAGTACAATAGACAGCCATGTTATGCCCAATACCCACTGTTCAATACCATCTTGCCTCCCTACTCCAGCTTTCTTTAGGCTTTTTTTTTTGCCCCTTATTCCCTTTATAGCATTTCCTAAGACTTAGAGAAGGTGAAGTTAATTCTCACTTAGAACTAAGTGTTCAATAGTTACTTTTTTTTTTTTGTACCCTTTCACCTATTGGGTCTCTGTAGTTGCTTCTATTCATTGCAGAAAAAAAATCTTCAACCAAAGTTTAGAGCAGCACAGTTGTATGGGCACAAATATAATGACTTAGAAGACAATTTGATAGGTATATGGTTTTCATTTAACAAAAGAACAATAGCATCTCCACTACAGCCTATGACCTTCCAAGCTACATCTAGATGTGAATTCCCTCCTCTGGACTAGGTCTCAGATCAAATTCAATCAGAAAGTGTTTAGTTACCCCCATGGCAGACTTGCCATGTTGCACCAGTGAGTATTATTATACAGAGGACCCACAGCTAAGAAGTACTGTGGGAACTCTCTCCCATCAGATGCATCACACCATCTAACACTAACAATGCTAGCCATTCGGAGGAAAATCAGATATACCTCATTTTCTTTATCTTCTATCAATAAATATCTAGGCTAATTTAATAATTTGTCTTTTGTGAACAGTGTCACAATAAACATCAATATAAAGGCATTTTAATATGAATTTATATGTTGATATTTTGCATGTTTTAAAATTATAATTATCTGAATAGTATATCTGAAGGTGGTTTTCTTTATCCTTCACTGAGTTTCACCGAATGGTATACTTTCTGTAGCCATGGTAAATATCAAAATTTGTACTGGAAGAGGTACAGTGTAAGTGTGTTCCTGTGCCATTTTGCCACATATATGGATTCATATAGGACATGTACAGGCTATCACAAATAGTTTTAAATGCTTTCAACTTTGACACACTTTAATAAGAAAATCAAGATGTGTTTGTTGAGGTTTGGCTTTTGCTCCTATTGCTAAGTACTAGTCCTTAAGGCTGGGTTGGCCCTGCAGGCATACAAGTGATACTATGTAAACTTATCCCCCAAGTTATCTCTGATTGGTGAATAAAGAGATATTTATGCCAGGCAGTGGTGGCACACACCTTTAATCCCAGCACTTGGGAGACAGAAGCAGATGAATTTCTGAGTTCGAGGCCAGCCTGGTCTACAAAGTGAGTACCAGGACAGCCAGGGCTATACAGAGAAACTCTGTCTCAAAAAAACAGAGAGAGAGAGAGAGAGAGAGAGAGAGAGAGAGAGAGAGAGAGAGAGAGAGAGAGAGAGTTGGGGCTTTGGGGTTTCTTTGACTAGATTAGGGTCAAAGGAGAGCTACAGAGAGAAAGAAAAGGTGAAGGGAGGAGAAGACACCATGTATTAGGTGAGTTATGAACACATGGCCACAAGGGTTGGCCAGTTATAGTTAAGAGTTGCCCAGATGGAACATGGCAAATATAACTTGGGGCTATTGATGGGGAACTAGATTCTAACACCTTAGAGGGTAGATATCTGCCCAGATCTAGTGCTAATTAAAGCATATGATCAATATAAAGGTTGTGTATCTTTTATCTGGGAACTGAATAATCAAGGTGGGATAGAAAACTCCACTTGAGATACTTACAGCAATGGCAGTTTGAAACAGAAATGCCCCCACCTAGTTCCCTATATTTGAACACTTTGTTCCTAGTTGGTAGCATTATTTGCAGAGGTTGAGGATGTGGAAGGATGTGGAGCCTCTCTAGAGGAAGTACGCCACAGGAGGTAAGCTTTGAAATTGTATAGTCTTGTCCTACTCCCAATTTTCTCACGGTCTCAAGTTTGTGGTTAAGACGCAATTTCTCAGTGTCCTGTTCCTCTCAACATTATGTTCTTCTGGCCACCATGTGTCCCTGCCATGATGGACTCCTCTCTCTGGAACATAAGACAAAATAAGCTCTTTCAGGTATAAGCTGCTTTTGGCCACGATGTTTTTTCACAGCAACAGAGTGGTAGTAAATACAGTCAGTGCTGCGAGTTCATCAAACGCAACGTCAAAATTTCAATGAGAGAAGTAAAGTGTACAGATTAACACACATTTATGTTCTTTCTAGTCTCTACTTGTCTTCCCTTGTGCCTAAGATTCATTTTATTTTGTCATTTACTTCCTTTTTAAACGCTGTATTTTGAGAACTTTCTTTCTTGATAATTCTTTAAGTTTGAGTACCTTCATTTCATCTTCACTCATGGAGGGTATTTTCTCTGGAAATAGAACTCCCAGGTAACATTTCCAGTCTTTTATGAATAGGTAAAAATTACTGTCACTCACAGCCTCTGTGGTTTCTGATGAGACATATGTTATCATTTGTATTCTTTCCCTCTGGCAATATAATGTTGCTTCTGTCTTACCGACTAAGTTAGTTATTGTGTATTTAAGCCATATAGAGTGTCTTGTGACAAGCAGTTATGGATTTTTCAGAGTTCATTATACTTAAGGTTTTTGAGTATATAGTCTATGTCTTTTGAGAAATTCAGTCACTATTTCTTCAAACACCTTTTAGTGACACCTGCATTTTTCTCTCCTTCTGGGACTTTCATGATATCAGTGTTATCAGTGTTGGATCTCTATATGAATCTTCCAGGTCTCTGAAACTCTGGGATTTTAATTATCCTACACAGCATTATGCTTCATGCTACAGGTTTGGAAGAAACTGGTTTCGTTGATTTTCTTCCCCCATTCTTTCCCCATCCTCTCGGCCCACTTACCTTTCTTTCTTACCTTTCTGCCCACCATCATAGCCCATCTTTCATGTTCGTGTCTGTGTGTACTCTTGGTCTCCCCTCCCTTTTCCTAACCTTTCCATTCCCTCCTAGTTCTCCACAATCTCATTCTGAAGTCTGTGCTCTCTGCTGATGCTCTCCTTAACTGTAGTCTTGTTCTCTCCCAATGCTTTCCTTGACTGATACTCAAACTGAGACATTTTTTTTTACTTTCAAACCTTAAGTTTCAGTGAATTTTACTCTGCTATTGAGAAAACCTAACTATTTATTATTTAAAAATTATTTATTTCACTTAGCTTTTTTGGACCCTTTTAAAAGTATTTTCATGTTATTTTTTCCTTTTTCGATTTATTGTTAGTTGGTCACTGAAATATTTTTTAAATGAGGCCTTAAAAATGGCTGCCAGACAATGCTTATATCCCTGTTGTGTATGCATCCATGGCTATTGATTATATTTTATGATTTCTTTCCTGAACTTTGGGTATTTAGGATGGTGAGATGAAATTTCTCTTATTAGTAGCTCTCCTATCTTACCAAGCCAAAGAGAAGAGGACAGAACTGCCCAATAACAACTTGGCAGAGGTAGAAGTCCAAACATTTCTCTTGTTTGCTATTTATCCTTAGAATGGGTGCTCCATGTTACTCATGGATGGGTAGCTATTCACCTCCACACAGATGCTCTGCTGCTACCACCCAGGCTGGCAGTGCCTGGTGAGATGGGAGCCAATGGGAAATGTGGAAAGGATGACTTAATTCTTTCAAGGGAAAATGAAAGTCCCAATATGCTAGTTTCTCTAATATCATCTAAGGAAGGAAGCTATGGCTTTTTGTACAGGGTGGGAAGAGTAGGAATCCAGGTCCCCATGGCATTGACTGATAAGATGAGGAAGGGCTATGGTTTTGTCTGTCAAATGTGACAAATGAGGGATGAAAGTTTCCTATCTTGCTCAGCTGCCCTTTTCTGATCTTCCGGATGGTGGGAGATATCTTCTCCTGTGATTTGTTGTCTCCTTTCTATGTTTATTGCCATTTTCAAGGCTTGTAGGTGTTCCTAGCCACTCTGTGATTTATGAGAAGAAGAACAACAACAAAAATGAATAAGAAACCCTTGGCCCTCACTGCCAGGACATTCACTGAATGACTCCAGTCTCACACCAATCTCCCTCCTTTTCTCCACTTGTCAGGGCCTTCTTACTGGCTTTAGATGTAATTTCCAGAGCTTTTTGAATACTGATACAAAGGCCTATGGACAAGTATTCTCTGTTGACTTCTGAAGGTGGTCATGTTGGAGCACAGGAGGAAATGTCACAGTGTTAAATTAAGAGAGGTTAAACTTTCTGTCAACTGTAAATACTACTATAGATATTGTCACTTGATCAAAAATATGCAAGAAAACAGACTAAAATATTCAACACACACGGATATTGAATTAGTAAGACATAAGAAGGAATAAAATACTATTTTTCTATTTTCCAGAATATACAAATTAAAAGAAAACAAAAAAAATATTTAGGCACTTAGACAAGTAAAGATCTTAGTGTGTGTGAGGAGGTGGATGTTATAAAGCGCTCCATTCTTGGGAGTCTTTGAATGCCACATGTTCATAAACCCGTATCATAATCCTCAGAGTCTGAGATATGTACTCAGTACTGCTCCTCTGAGGTTGAAGAAATCAGATATTTGAGTAAAGATAGTAATGTGATTAGGAGAAAACTGCACCTGTAAGAAGGGTTATTTAGGGAAAAGAAAACAATAAATTCATATTAATATCCATAATTATATTTAAAAATCAGCTATAAATTTATTCACAATGTATGCATTCTTTTCAACAGATTTCCAATGTGTGTATTCGATTGTTTCTAACAGCTGTTTGGAAGTCAACAGATGTGGTTTAAGCTAAAATAATAGAGGGAGATACAAGTTAATTACATAGCTAACAGCAAAATCACACACTTTTTTTGCAATAATAATGTAGTAAATAAATACATGCCTACTCCATGGGAAATGGTGGCAATTATTGAGAGCACATGTTCACACCACCATATTGTTCACTGATAATTGTGCAATTAAACACTGGCAGTGTATAAAAGTGGGCATTTCTCTTTCTCTGTGTTTCTCCTACTATGTGCAATGCATGTGAAAACCATATGTGGTAAGTTTCAAGCACTTGTGTGAGCATGTTGTTGTTGTTGTTGTTGTTGTTGTTGTTGTTGTTGTTGTTATAAAATCTCAATCCCCAAACATTCCCAGAAAAAGGTTCTGGCTTTTAATAATATACACCTATTTTTAAGCAATTGCTGACATGCATAACTAATTTCCAATGAACTCTTTGCCCATTAAATTCATAAAAGTTAATAAAATTTTTATGAGACATTAGTAACCTGAATGGGACAGGTCAATTTTGACAGATTTCATGTCGGTGCTATGTTGTCCAAGAGCTCAGATTTCAACTAGGAAGTTGTTCATCCAAATATCAAAGGTGGAGCCTCAAGAGATGGCTCTGTAGGTAGAATACTTGCTTACATGTGTAAGGACTGCAATTCAAACCCATATAAAAGCTGAGCATTGGCTACAAATGCCTGTAACTCCAAAACTGTGGGACAAATACAGTGGTTCACAGGAACTTGCAGGACAGCCAGCCTTGCCAAGACCCATGATGGTGAGGCTCTGGATTCTGCTTTAATGATAGAGCTTCCTCAAAGCAATAAGACAGAGAGTTAACTGTAGAGGGAGATACCTGATGTCCCTTTCTGGCCTCCCCATTCCTGGACTCTTGTATTCCTCACTACCAATCTATGACTACAAGAATGTTCTATTAAAGTCTGTATGCATTTACTCTCAATGTTAAGCACTCTTTTCTTTGATTAAGATATAAGCACCAAATTTAGAGGTTAGGGAATGATCCCACTCCCATTTGTAATATCTGGTATTGATGTAAATTGATTTCACAGGTAGCCAGTCCTGTGTCTCAGGCAAGTTTCATAAAAATAACCCTTACTGTGACCTGAGTAACTAAGAAATGATCTTTTCTACCTTGTAGAATATATCGCACTAGGAACAGAATCAAAGAGAAATACAAGGAAGGGAAGAGAGAATGAGAGCTAGAACAAGTAAGGAGAGTCAGGGAATACTGGCGGTATGTTTTTGTTTTGCCAGGGGCACTTGAAGTTGTGAACTTCTATCCTAGTGTGATCTCCAATGGGATTCCCTTTTAGCCTTCAAAGTAGTAAATGATAAAAGTTCCTCCACTGAAACTCCCGAGAGTGTCCGTGTGTAACCTCAGCTGCTTCCCTGATTATACAAACTAATAAATGCTCTCAGCAGGAGACAAAGCTTGAACATTTCCTTGACAGCATGCAAATATTTGGAAGTAAATAAGATAGTAAATTTAAGAAACTATAGGAAAAGCAATCAGAAGTCAAAAGTGAGCAAGGAAGACATCAGACAGAAGAGGTAAGGTGGGTGTCATAACCTTGTGTAGGAAACTGCGTCATTTGAAGTACAATGAGGAATCAAGAAGATCTTCCATGGAGAGGAGGATCAGGTGTACATATTTGTGTTAGAATGGTCATCCTACCTACACAGAGAGAATGAAAGACAGATCTGAAGGCAGGAAGCTGACCAGGAAGCAATAGTGGCGACTTCAGCTGGGTCCCTGGAAGAAGCAGCTGTGTTTGACATGCACCCATGTGACTCTGTACAAGTCTAACTTGGAGTCCTATTAAGAGAAATTCTCACATAGCCCTAGTCTCCTTTCCTTATGCAAACTAAACTACTACGGTCTAGGATACAACTTGTGTAAATAGATATTTCTTCAATTAATGAATCGCAACAATTTGATAGGTGAGCACAATTGGAGGAGCAAACCATCTTCAAATTCTCTATTAAAGAAGTTTGTCTTAGTTTGCAGGTATTAGCTACTCGTAGAGGTCAGAATCAAGCATTGTATGCTTTAATTTGGCAGCCTCAGTTTACTTGAGAGGAAGTCAAACTTAAAAGCTTTTGTTTATAGTTTGTTTAAATGCAAGGTTTTTTCCTCATACGTTTATGTATTGAGTATTAAGTCCTAGTATCTAGAAATACTTTCTGAGGTGGTGAAGCCTGGGAGGTGAAACTGTCACTCCTGAGGTAATGTTGGCTACACCTGAGCTACCATCAGTCTTACCTACCATGAGGGGAAAAGCCTCCTGCACACATATACACTCCCATGATGCTCTGCTCAAATGAAAAATGTCAGTCAAGCATGGACTGCACCTTCTATGACCGAATGCAAAATAAATCCTTCTCCCTGGTTTAACTTGTTCTAAATAGTATTGTGGTCACAGCTACAAATGTTAACTAACATAATTTTCAACTACTTTCTTCTAGAAAAGTTTTGTATATCTGCCTGCCCGCCAGACAATAGCAAGGATGAAGAGCATTTATTGATTTTGTTTATATTAGATAGGACTTGGCTTCCCTTGTCTTTCATAGTATTATAGTGCCTGGCGCACTGAATAAAGGTTGACTTTGCAACTAATCAATCATCAGGAATCTCTCCTGCAGACACCCCAGAATCCCACGCATTTTTTAATGTGTTTTCAGAACCAATTATCTATTGTTTTCAGAGGATTCACTGGATCATAATTAGCTCTGTGTGCGTGCATACTCACACAAGCAGGAGAGAACAGTGGATGCATGAATAATTAGCTTTCCTCTAAACTAAAATTTTTCTTCTAAGTAAAGTGTACACCTGATCTGATTTTCTCTCCAGTGACTTTCTAAGATAGGGACCAGTCAGGAGGCACAGGCCTCAGAAGTGGCAGGACAGCTGGGACAGGATCCTTTCTACTTCGGTCTATACCTAGGAGGAACACCAGACCCACAGTCCTCTCTGTACCTTTCCAACACAAGCTGAGAGCCTGTCACCAGTGTGTATGTACTCTGACCCCAGGACTCAGGAGGAACAACTGATCCTCAACCCTCTGCGCACTGGTCTTACCAGAGGAGAGCTGATCTCCCAGAAGTGCTGACACAGGCTTACAGACACACAGGAGAAACAAGCTCCAGCCAGAGACAGCAAGAACATCTAACACCAGAGATCAACAGATGACAAAAGGCAAATGCAAGAATCTTACCAGCAGAAATGAAGACTACTTGGTATCATCAGAACCTAGTAATCCTACCATAGCAAGTCATGCATATCACAAAACACCAGAAAAGCAAGGATGGACCTAAAATCATATGTCAAGATAGTGATAGAGGAATTTAAGAAGGACATGAATTAAAGAAATACAGGAGAACTCATGTAAACAGGTACAAGCCCTTAAAGAGGAAACACAAAAATCCCTTACAGAATTATAGGAGAACACAAGTAAACAAATAGAAGCCCTAAAAAGAAGGAAACAGAAAAATCCCTTAAAGAATTACAGGAAAGCACAATCAAACAGGTGAAGGAATTGAACAAAACTATCTAGGACCTAAAAATGGAAGTAAAAACAGTTAAAAAATCACAAAGAGAGACAACTCTGGAGATAAAAATCCTAGGAAAGAAGTCAGGAGTCATAGATGCAAGCATCACTAACAGAATACAAGATATAGAAGTGAGAATCTCAGGGGCAGAAGACACCATAGAGAACACTGACACAACAGTCAAAGAATACACAAAATGCAAAAAGCTCCTAACCCAAAACATCCAGGAAATCCAGGAAACAATGAGAAGACCAAACCTAAGGATAATAAGTATAGAAGAGAGTGAAGACCTCCAACTTAAAGGGCCAGTAAATATCTTCAACAAAATTATAGAAGAAACCTTCCTAACCTAAAGAAAGAGATGCCCATGAACATACAAGAAGCCTATAGAACTCCAAAAAGACTGGACCAGAAAAAAAGTTCCTCCCACCACATAACAGTCAAAACATCAAATGCACAAAACAAAGAAAGAATGTTAAAAGCAGTGACAGAAACAGGTCAAGTAATATAAAGGCAGGCCTATCAGAATTACACCAGACTTTGCTCCAGAAACTATGAAAGCCAGAAGATCCTGGGTTGATGTTATACAGACCCTAAAAGAACACAAATGCCAGCAAAACTCTCAATTAAATAGATGGAGAAACCAAAGCATTCCATGACAAAACCAAATTTACACAATATATTTCCACAAATCCAGCCCTTCCAAGGGTAAGAAATAGAAAACTCCAACACAAAGAGGGAAACTATATCCTAGAAAAAGCAAGAAAGTAATCTTCCAACAAAACTAAAAGAAGATACCAACATGAACACAATTTCAACTCTAACAACAAAAATAACAGGAAGCAAAAATTGCTTTTCCTTAATATCTATTAATATCAATGGATTCAATTCCCCAATAAAGAGACATAGACTATCAGACAGGGTATGAAAACATGACCCAACATTTTATTGCACACAGAAAACCCACCTCAGTGACAAGGACAGGCACTACCTCAGAATAAAAGGCTGGAAAACAATTTTCCAAGCAAATGGTCCCAAGAAACAAACCAGAGTAGCCATTCTAATGTCAAATAAAATCAACATACAACCTAAAGTGAAAAAAAAAATGAGGGACACTTGATGTTCATCAAAGGTATGATCTACCAAGATAAACTCTCAATTTTGAACCTCTATGCTACAAATGCAAGGGCATTTACATTCATAAAAGAAACTTTACTAAAGTTCAAAGGACACATTGCACCATACATAATAATAGCAGGAGACTTCAACAGCCTACTCTCTGCAATGCACAGAGCATGGAACTGAACAGAAACTAAACAAGGACACAGTGAGGCTAACAGAAGTTATGAAACAGATGGATTTAAAAGATATCTAGCTTCAGCCCCAGGAATCAGGCGGTACCAGCCGGGAGGCATAGGCCTCAGGAATTGCAGGGGAGTCGCAGGACTGCAGGGATAGGATCCTCTCAGCTTCCAAGTGACAGAGCTGGATCAGCAACCATCTCTGCCCCTTCCCTGCTAGCACAGGGCTTCCCTCCAGGACGAGCATCAGCCCAAGGACACCGATGAGATCCGCCATATTCTCTCTGGTCCCTTTCTAAGGCAGGACCAGCTGGGAGGCACAGGCCTCAGGGGTCGAAGGGGAGTTGCAGGGCAGCAAGGAAAGGACAAGCTCTAAGACACCAAGAACCTAGTACTCGCACCTCAGCAAGCCCTGGATATCCCAAAACACCAGAAAAGCAAGATTTGGATCTAAAAACTCATCTCACAATGCTGATAGAGGAACTTAAGAAGGACATGAATAACTCCCTTAAAGAAATACAGGAGAAAACAGATAAAGAGATAAAAGCCCTTAAAGAGGAAACAAAAAAATCCCATAAAGAATTACAGGAGATAACAAGTAAACAAATAGAAGCCTTTAAAGAGCAAACCCAAAAATCCCTTAAGGAACTGCAGGAAAACACAAACAAACAGGTGAAGGAACTGAGTAAAACCATTCAGGACCTAAAAAGGGAAGTAGAAACAATAAAGAAATCACAAAAGGAGACAACCCTGGAGTTAGAAATCTTAGGAAAAAAGTCAGGAAACATAGATGCAAGCATCACCAACAGAATACAAGAGATAGAAGAGAGAATCTCAGGGGCAGAAGATAACATGGACAACATTGACAGAACAATCAAAGAAAATGCAAAATGCAAAAAGACGCTAACCCAAAACATCCAGGAAATCCAGGACACAATGAGAAGACCAAA
>JADRCD010181314.1:0-14342 GCA_019843815.1 Montemys delectorum
TGTAAGGGAAAAAAGGCAAGTAACATATAAAGGCAGGCCTATCAGAATTACACCAGACTTCTCACCAGAGACTATGAAAGCTAGAAGATCCTTGGCAGATGTCATACAGGCCCTCCAAGAACACAAATCCAGCAAAACTCTCAATTACCATAGATGGAGAAAACAAGATATTCTATGACAAAACAAAATTTACACAATATCTTTCCACAAATCCAGCCCTACAAAGGATAATAGATGGAAAACATCAACATAAGGAGCAAAACTACACCCTAGAAGAAGCAAGAAAGTAATCTTTCAACAAATCCACACAAATCTAATTCCACCTCATACAACAAAAACAACAGGAAGTAGTTACCTTTTCTTAATATCTTAATATGAAAATTAATATTACCAACATATCCTAATCAATTCAAATCCAAAAATATGAGGAATTAGAAATTTGTGGATTGTCATCCAATGGTCTCTCTAATTTGGTAATTGGAGAAATAGCTCCAATATTGTACAATCTATATATACTTTCAGCTTGTTTGTGACAGTGTCTTGCTGTGTACAACATAAGGGTCTTGAAATCTTGCTTCTCCTGTCTCAGCCTCTCTATTAGTAGTATTGTTTATTTCATGTTTTTACACTATACTATGGTTTTCATAACAGCTTATATTATTTCGAAAGTATTTATATACCCAAGGGAGACATAGACAATTAACTTGGGAGGTGGCTTGTAGGAAAGAGAACAACAAAGAGTGAGACTGAATGCTTTGCTTGACATTTGTAGCTCTTGTATCAAGTTTGAAGAAGAGGACTTTATAAGTTACTCTTTCTCTAAGATGAAGGCTTTTCCAAATTATCATAGCTAATGAACCAAATTCTTACCCTCACCTAATGTCTGTGCCACCCTCCAAGCAGAACCATTGTTCATTGAAACAGTTGGTGAATGACTTTATGGATAGACCATCTTAATACATACACCGTTTCTTAAATGAATGTAACCTGTTCTCTGTGGGCTGAGAATAAAGTTACTCACTCAAGTCAAATAGCTTTGACCATAGCAGGAAGTCTGTATCCAAAAATCGTGCCTACAATTCATTCCTTGGTGCAACAGAACTGTCAACTCTCAGGTTAGCTAGGATGGAGGTAAAATCCTTTGGTGATGTGAGGGTCATTGAAGTGTAGCCTTATTACAATGAAATCCAATGTCTAAAAATTGTTCTTATTTTGGGCTTGTACCACAGTAAGAGCCAATGTTTTAAACTCTACTAAATACAAAACAAACAAACATAAAGACTTTATATATTTATGTTCATTTAAGAAAATACTAGCAGTGATGTATTATTTTGAAATATACAGTTCATATGTTTGGAGTTATTTAAAATTTATATTGAGAAAAATGTATTTTCACTATTGCTGTAGATGAGCATCTACATAAGACTATTAAATTGATTGTTTTATATCAAACAACTTTTATAACACTCATTTTTATTGTTATAATATTTTATAAATTTTAAGAAATAAGACAAAAAAGATATTGTAGGTATTGAAGGGGGGTCTCTGGGAGGGGTTGGGGTACAAAAGGGAAACAAGAATGTGATTTAATTCTATATACTTAAAATATGTTTTTAAATGTTAACAAATTCAGATAGATTGAAGTCATGTAACTTTTCTCATCATAATGCACTAAAAGTTAAAAAAAAAGAAAGAACAAACTAGCCTTTTTTTCAAACTTTTTTTTTTTTTTTTTTTTTTTAGATTTATTTATTTTGTGTATGAGTACACTGTAGCTATTTTCAGACAGACCAGAAGAGGGCATCAGCTTGCATTAAAGATGGTTGTGAGCTACCATGTGGTTGCTGGGAATTGAACTCAGGACCTTTGGAAGAGCAGTCAGTGCTCTTAACCATTGAGCCATCTCTCCAGTCCCCAACAAACAGAAACAAAAACCAACATTTGTTCTTGTGTGCTTTTGTGCCATGCCATGGTGTGCTATGGAGGTCAGAGGACAACTTTCCACAGTCCGTTCTCTTCTACCCTGTAGGTTACTGCCATCTAACTCCATGAAGCTTGGTGGCTTGAGCCATTTCTCCAGCTCTCCACTCTGAGGTCTTCTGGAAGAAGTTTTAAAACTTTAGCTCCTACAGTTCTCTTGGTAGGTGGTGATTCCTCCTCTCTCCCTACACTGTCTCTAGAGAGAGGTATTTAAACAGAGGCTGGTGAATTATGACTTGCATGCATAGTTAATACACAAAATCATCCTCAGCTATTCCCTCATTTTCCTGCCTCAAAATCCTTTCTAGTCAATTTTTGAAATCAAAGATAATGAATGAAGGCAGAGTGTTAACTTTTCATAACCATAACAAAGAGCTGAGACTATCAACTTACCAAGAGTAAAGGTTTATACAAACTTACACTTTTCTATTTCATTCCATAACCAAGCGACCCTTTGAAGGAATCTGTATTGACTCAGGACACCCATACTGAGTTCTCAGAACAAAGGAGATTTATTTGCCCCAGAGGCACAAAGGGCAGGAAATAATTGATTAAGATGGAAGATAGAGGAGGAGGGAGAAGGGGAAGAGAACAAGGGAGATGGGGAAGGGATATTTGAACCAGGACAAAGGACTGCCTATGGATAGAGGAGACAGCAGTGGCCCATAGTCAAATGGCAGTTTATAAAGGTAAAAAGAGAAACCCTGTGTAAGGATGAGGTGTTTCATTTTAATTGGGCATGTTAATTAGGTGAGCCAAGGGGGGCTTTTGATTGTTGTACTTCAATACTTTGACAACTTGGTAGTCAGCCTCAGAAGGAGTAAGTGGCCACATAAGGGGATGGACCTTGGAGGCCAGATTTTGGAATACAATCTAACAGTATTTAGAAAGGCAGAAGAAATGGAGGAGATGGACAACGCCTGCCAGAACCAACGAATACTCAGGCTGGCTAGAGTCCCTTCACCTATTGGCTTGGAGTTGTAAGAGACAAGGATGAGCACAGATGTTCATCTCCAGGCCTGGCATAAAACAAAACAAAACAAAACAAAAACAAAAAAACCAAACCAACCAACAAAAATGTCTTAGGGTTTTACTGAGGTGAACAGGTACCATGACCAAGGCATGTCCTCTTATAAGGACAACATTTAATTGGGGCTAGCTTACAGGTTCAGTCCATTATCATCAAGGCAGAAGCATGGCAGCATCCAGGCAGGCATGGTGCAGGAGGAGCTGAGAGTTCTACATCTCCATCTGAAGGCTGCTAGTGAAAGGAGAAGTTAAGTTTGAAGCTTAAAAATGATTACAGGCTGGAGAAAAACTCAGTGGGCCAAGCCTGTACCAAGTCTGTGAATGTCTAAACAAGCCCGAATAAAAGCAAGCAAGCTGTTAGACATCCCAAGGACATGTCTGGGGCCCAGACATACAAGGACGTGCCTGGGAAATGGGCCATCTGGTCCTCTTAGAGATAGTTTAAGGTCAGCCAGAAACTCCCGAATAGCACCCCCCTCTTAGGAATTTTCCATTCTGGTCTGCATGTACACTAACTAGTTAATATTTGTAGCAACCAATCATGTATAGGCTATGCTAATTCCTTTGTTCCCCTAGACCTCCTTCCTATAAAAACCCATAACCCCTGAGCCTCAGTGTGGATCCCTCTGTCTCCTTCGTGAGATATGGGTCTACCCGGAGCTCCGATATTAAAACTACCTCGTGTGTTTACATCAAGTTGGCCTCTCGTGTTTCACTGGGTGCACATTCTCCCGGGACTTGAGTGAGGGTCTCCCTACGGGGGTCTTTCATTCGTAGAAGACTGACTTCCAGGCAGCTAGGGTGAGGGTCTTAAGCCCACATGCACAGTGACACACCTACTCTAACAAGGCCATACCTCACCTCCTAATAGTGTCACTCCCTAGCCCAGGCATATACAAACTATCACACAAACACCCCTCCCCCCAAAAAAACAGGCAGTGGTGTGTGTGTATGTGTGTGTGTGTGTGTGTTTGTATGCGTGTACATCCATAAGTGCATGTGTTGATAACAGAGGACAACTTTCAGGCATTGGTTCTCTCCTTCCACCATGCGCTTCCTGGGAAATAATACTCAAGTTGCCAGACTTGGCAACAAGCATCTTACCTACACTGAGTCATCTCGCTAGTCTGTGCAGTGTCTTTCTAGGCTATAGCAACCACGACTTAAAACTCCCCATTAGATGCAACCTCTTAAAGGTTCTCTCACTTTGCCATAGCACCCAAGAGTGGGGACCAAGTAACTAAACACATGGGCTTTTGAGACCCAGTCAAGATTTGAACCATGGCAGGAGGTGTATTTGCAGCTCCCTGCAAGAAACTCTTCACACATCTGTTGTCAGCCTGCAGAGGGATGCCACAGAGAATGAGTAAATTGTAACCAGATCTCAGCAGCAGAGCCTGGAGAAAAAGCTGCCAGATACAAACAAACAAGCTGTGAGCCACCGGGAATGTGTTGGTCTCAGGAAGGTGTCTAGGACTTGAGCTCTCTGGATCCTAGGGCCTGGGGCCAGGGTGTGGAAATCTGCAGAGCTGAGTTCTTGGGATTCCTGCCCATTCCCAGGTGTGTACTATCGTCCAGTAAAACATTCCAGACCCACACAGCTAAGGGAGCTTAGCTCAATCGTATTTCTTGGAGGAGGTAAAGTTTTTTTTTTTTTTTTTTTTTTAAATAAATATTTCAGATTCAATGGTCCCATTGTCCATAACAAGAAGTACCTGCAACACAACTTCCTAAGGAAAACAGCTCCTGCCACAGAGCAACTGGCTGGGCTGGGTCTCTTCTTCCTTCCTAGGTAGCTTGTCTGGCTTCAGGGGGAGTGTAGGTACATGGGTGTCATGCTGTGCATGTGGAGGACAGGAGACAACTCCCTGGCCTTGATTCTCTCCTTTTACCTTTACAGAATCTGGGGGCTAAACTCAGGTCATCCGGCTTGTCAGGCAAGACCTCCTGAGCCTTCTTCTGACACCTTTTTATTTGTTTGAAAAGCAACCCCATCAATATGCATTTCCCAGTGTGGATGTATTCATGAAGGGAGCAATCCTGGGGGCTTTTATGGTAAAATACTAGGGAATTTGTAATGAAGGCCTCTGGCTGAGTTAAACTGGGACAGGGAATCTCTGAGAGCCTGAGGACAGTCTCTCTTTCCCAGTAATCCTGGTGAATTTTCCAGACCTGAGTCAAGGACCTCTCTAGCCTGAGCTCTACCCTGGAAATTGTCAAAAAAAGGACAGCAATAAGACAAAGGACTGACATTTATCCAGGACAAACCACACACTAGGTGTCATTCTGTCTTCAGTGAACATTCTGTGAGGAGGTCTTTATAGGACAGTGGTTCCCAACCTACCTGATACTGAGACCCTTTAACTCTTGTCGTGGGGACCCCAAGCCCAAAAACTGCTTTCATTGCTACTACATGACTGTAATTTGCTGCTGTTATGAACTGTAATGCAAATATCTGTGTTTTCTGATGATCTTAGGTGACCCCTGTGAAAAAGTCATTTGATCTTTCAAAGGGGTCCTGGCCCACAGGTTGAGAACCACTGCTGTAGATCATCGCGATGGCACATAGATGGCCAACTAAGAGCTAACTGAGCAATGGATTATCCTTATTTTTCATTTTCAAATCCATGTTAAGCACACACCAGAATTTGAAAAATAGCATAGTTGCATAGGATTTTTGTCCTATTTGTCCTGCACTTCCTCCCATGCCCTTGCCCTCTGAGTTTTCTTTTCCCATTTTTTCTTCTGTCTTTTTTTTTTCTTTGCCTTGAGCTGTTTATTTTTGGAGGAGACTGCCTACCAGTTCCATCCTTCTTCCCCTACCCACACACTCACTTTTAGCATCCAGCCATGTGTGTATGCTATGATATTGGGAAGAACTATAATTACAGCTATAACTATATAACTATATTATTTCAGGATATATGACCACACTGTGAACCCTGAGATTGTGTTGTTTACTAGAAAAACCTGTTTCTAGTTGTAGTATGGCTCAGCTTTAGCATACATCTTTAATCCCTTCTGGCTGGAATACAGACATATCTTTAGTACATACCTTTAATCCCAAAATTGAAGATAAAGTTAGTTTGCAGAAGAAAGCACCCATGTTTGAAAGTGATTTCTAATTGAGTGGCAGACAAAGTGATGAATCAGAGAAAGATTTGACAGAATAGGAAATGCCCAATTCTCATGAGGAAAGAGAAGAAAGGGAAGCTACTTGAGGGGCAATGCAGAGAGGAGGAGTCAGTTTTACAGGGACAGTTGTACAGAGACAGGTTGCAGAGAGAACAAGCTAGACACAGATGAGGACAGAATGAACCAAAAAGTGAGGAGTCAGAAGATTCGAACTGATTGCCAAAGTTAGTTTGAAGCCAAGCAGAGCAATTCAGTCAGAGGCTAAGGAGCCAGATTGAATCAGTCAGCTTGAAGAGGAGTTTGAGCCAGAACAACTGAGTCGAACCACCCATTCAGAACTCAGAAAGAAAAAGGAAAGGTGAGTGTATTCAGCAGTAGATCTCAGAGGCTGAAAACATTCTAGGTCTATAGAAGATTGTATAGAGGTTAGAGGCTTCTAGGTTAGGAGAGAGAAGCAGTAAGCCTTGCAGACCACAATTGTTACAGGAGAATAAAAGTTACATTTATACTATAAAATTATAACTACAAATGTTCACTTTGTTGGATTTATTTTTAAAGATTTATTTTATGTTTTTTGTGTACATGCATATATATGTGCACCACATGAGTGTCTGATGCCCAAGTTGGCTAGAAGAGGCAGTGACCCACTGTATGGGTGCTGGAGAATGAACTGGGGTCTTTTGGGAGAGCAGCAAGAGCTCTTTTTTTTTTTAAAGATTTATTTACTTATTTTTATGTTTTATGAGTACACTGTAGCTGTAGAGATGGTTGTGAGCCATCATGTGGTTGCTGGGAATTGAATTCAGGATCTCTGTTCGCTCTGGCCCAAAGATTTATTTATTTATTATATGTAAGTACACTGTAGCTGTCTTCAGACACACCAGAAGAGGGTATCAGATCTCATGATGGCTCACAACCATCTGGTTGCTAGGATTTGAACTCAGGACCTTTGGAAGAGTAGACAGTGCTCTTAACCACTGAGCTATCTCTCCAGCCCCAGCAAGAGCTCTTAAACACAGAACCATTTCTCCATTTGTTTGTCTGTATTCCTTGAATCACTTCTCTTTTAAAAATTTTCTGATTTGTTCTGTTTTGGGTAGCCATCATAAAGTCACTTGTCATAGTCCCCAAGATGGAGACGTTCCTCAGAGCTTCTGTGTGGGATTTGGAGACACCACAAGTCTCCAAGAGCCACTGACTGTGGCCAGCAGTCTCCTGCCTCCTCTCCTGAGATTTCTCTGTCCCCAATGCCATGCTCACTCATTGTAGTCTGGGCACCCAAAATGTGTTCATTCTCAATTTATCTCAGGCACATCTGCTGGCCACATCCTAAGAGGGAGCCCTAACAGGGCAAATGAATCAACATTGGTATCAAAACCCTAATTATTTTGCTTTACACTCTACTCATTCTCCCGGGAACTTGGAGAGCACTCCAGTGTCTTTTCATTCCCACATTTGTTGTCAAGGTGCTCCAAATGCTCTGATTCCCTGGACTTGTATAGGAGCTGGTTTTTAAAATTATTATTATTATTATTATTATTATTATTATTATTATTATTATTAACATTTCTTCTTCTTCTCTCATTTATTAAATCTCAACTGTAGTTCCCCTCCCTCCCTTTTCCCCAAGTCTCTTTCCTCCATTTCCCCTTTCTCCCAAATTCACCCCCAGTTGGCCTCCCCTCAGAAAAGAGCAGCCCAGGAACATCAACCAAATACAACATAACAAGCTACAATAAGACACATATTCTCACATCAACACTGGATGAGGCAGCCCAGTAGGAGAAAAGGGTCCCAGAATCAGGCATAAGAGTTAGAGACAGCACCTGCTCCCACTGTTAGGAATCCCACAAGAACACTGATCTATACCACCCATAACATGTATGCAGAAGACCTAGGTCAGACCTACAGGCTCCTTGATCTTTATGAGATCACTTTCATCCTGATCAGTGGATTCTGTGGGCTGTGTTCTTGCACAACCATTTTCTGAGAGGCTTCATACAGTAACAGATAGAAATTAGAAGCAGAGACCCACAGTCAAACATCAGGGAGTCTTGTTGAAGAGTTGAATGAGCCAGAGGAGCCAGGGACATCACAAGAAGACCTACAGAGTCAACTAACCTGGGCCATGGAGGCTCACAGAGACTGAACCACCAACCAAAGAGTGTACAGGAGCTGGACCTAGGCTCCTTACACATTTGTAGCAGATGTGTAGGTTGGTCTTCATGTGAGTCCTCTAACAATTAGAGCTGGGGCTCTCTGACTCTGTTGACTGCCATTGGATTCCCTTCCCCTAGCTGGACTGACTGGTCAGGCCTCGTTGGGAGAGGATGTACTGACTCTTGTTGTGACTTGATGTCCCAGGGCAGGTGGGTACCCAAGGGGGGCTTCCCCATTACTGAGGAGAAGGGGTGGTGGAAATGGGGAAAGGGATTTTTGAGAGTGGGCTGCTACTGGGGTGTGAAGTGAATAAATAAATAAATTACTGAAAAAAAAAAAAACATCCTGCGTGAGGTAACCCAGATCAGACCCAGAAAGATAAGCATGGTATGTAGTCACGTTTAAGTGGATATTAGCTGTAAAGTAAAGGATAATCATGCTACAATCCATAGACCCACAGAGGCTAAGTAATGTGGAGGGGTTAAACCGTGATCAAGGACTTTTCTCGGGGCGGGTGGGGATGGCAACAGAAAGGATGAGGTAGGTAGGATGGAGGGAAAGAATACTGGGAAAGACTGCTGGAATTGGGGGGTCATTCCAGGAGCAAGGTAAAAATCTAGTGCAATGGAAACTCCATAGAACCTATGAGGGAGACACTAGCGAAGACCCCTAGTAATGGGAGGCATGGAGCCTGAACCAGCCATCTTTTGTAACCAGGCAAGGCCTCAAGTGGAGGGATTGGGACATCAACCCAACCACAAAACCTCCGACCCACAATTTCTCATGTTTGCATGATGTGTTGGGAGCAGAGCCCAGCATAATCCTCATCAGAGAGATGAGGGGAACTTCAGCCAGCTACTGATGGGAGCAGATGCAAAGTCTCACAGCCAAATATTAGGCAAAGCTTGTACAGTCCTGTGGAGGAGGAGGAGAGAGGGGGAGAAAGGGAGCCAGAGGGATGGAGGACACCACAGGAGCTATCACTGTTCTTTGGCAGTTGGAAGGCTCCTCTGCCCATCCTTAGCATTGTGTCTACTCCCATGCCCACTCTCCTCCTTTGTGCCTGGGCAACTTCTGGGCTCTTGGATCTGGGATTGCATGTTCTGGCATGTTTTCTAGAAGGCTTTTACCAGCTGTTTTCTTCCTTGTGATCCTCATCTTTCTGCGATGTTTTTATCATGGAGATATTTGAGCTAGTGGGGATATTCTCTTCCTATTATTTCTTTTGTATCTGCTCTGTGAGCTTGTTCTTCCCCCCTCTCTCTCTAATCTGTTAAGTTTTCCACTTTCATCATAACTTAAATTTCTGATAACCCATTTTCTGTCTTTTTCCATCTCCTGAGGATATTAATGACAGTCATTTTTTAAAAAAAGATATATATATATATATATATATATATGGACATATACATCCTATATATATGTATATGTATACATATCATATATATACATATACATATGTACATATATATATATATATATATATATATATATATATACACACATACACTGTTGTGGTCTTCAGATCTCATTACAGATGGCTGTGAGCCACCTGGGAATTGCTGGGAATTGAACTCAGGACCTCTGGAAGAGCAGTCAGTGCTCTTAACTGCTGAGCCATCTCTCCAGCCCCTTAATAGAAGTCTTATTGTTCATTCTCTCCTCCATGGTCTCAGCTTTGCCAACACTGTTTCTGATAATTTGTCTTTTCATCGTCCTGTTATTTGCATTTTTTAGCTGTCTAGTGATTCATGACTGTTCATCTTTAAATATGGAGACAATGCTGTTATGTCTTAAAACCTGGGGTTGTGGAATGGGGACTCGACATAGAGGTGGGTGGTCCTTGTGGTGGCTGAGTATTGGCTACACAGCTGTAACTGTGGGTCTTTCCTTCCTCTTGGTAGCTGGGTTCTCAGGGGAAGATGTTCTTATCTCTTGCCTGTGGAGGATAGACCTTTTTAGAGCCTAGGGCCGTCCACCAATCCCTGGCTTTCCCTTAAAGTCTAGCAGGATAGTCTTCTTCTGGCATTTGGAGTGGGAAAGGATGCAAGGACACTTACTGCATTTCTACAGGTTTCTGGGCCCACTGTACATGGGCTCTACCCACTCTTCCACACTTCAGGATGCTCAGTGGGGATGACTCCAGATGAAGTCCAATTGTCTTGTCATTTATTACTTCTACATCTGTCTCCAGCCTCTCGAATGTTCTTCCACTTGTCTCTTCTTTCACATTCTTTAGAGTTTTGGATGTGTTTGTGTTTTAAATTTCCTTTTCTCCTTTTTAATTTTTTGTTAAAAAATGCTCTTATAACAGCTAGAGTGAATTTTCATACATGTTCAACTTGCCCAAATCCCATGAAGAACCCCAAGTTTCTGAAGCACTAAACTTATCTCTTCTTCAGACTCCACTGTTCTATTTAGGATTCAGGACTGGTGACAATTTACCCGAATCCCAACAGTGCACACATTTCTGTGGGAGCAAGGAAAGTATGATTGACTTCCGGGAGCTCAGTCAGTGTCAGCAAGTGTGGTCAGATAGATGCTCTGGCAGCGAAGTGCAGCTGCGCATGGGGTACAAGACCATCAGGCAACCCTCCTGTGCATGAGAACACACACTTAAGAGAAAGGCAGTTATTGTGTGACTGGGCTTTGAGACTCCCTGTCTTCCAGAACAAGTTTCCAGGGGTCACTAGCAATCTCTGGCAGAATGTCAGCCTAAAGGTTCCTGAATGTTAAGGACTCCTCCCAAGCATACTCTTGCAAGACCCGGAGCGCCATCAGAGGAGCCCCTCCCTCACATATCCTCAGCACTGAGTGTAGTCCTGACTTCCTGTGGCTTTTCCAGGCCGTCAGTTAACTCTGGAGTAAGCAAACAGCTATTTGGAGAAGCTCTGGGCTCACAGCAATTACACATCTCTACAGTGAGCTCTTGGTTTGATGCAGGTGAACTTGGGGGAAGGTGTAGGAGGGAAGCTAGGGTAATTAGAATAACAGCTCTGCCTGGTGGACTCCCTTACCATGAATGAGACCTCAGCTTCCTAAGAGCCCCTCTCTGGCAGTTGGAGATTTTATCTTATTTGCTGCCACTGGATTCTGACTGGCAGGGCTTGTTTATGCTGGAACGAGGCAGACAGAACAGGTGCTGCCAAAGAGAAGTTTTACAGAGTCTCCCTTCTTGATTCATATTTGTGGCTCTTCCTAGCAGCTTCTGTTCACTGCTCATGTTCAGAGGTGGATATGGAATTTCTCTGTTTTTCTCTACTTCTTAGTTATCAGTGGCTACCCCTTTGGGTTCACTGTTGCTGCTGTATGCCCTATGGATCTGATAATTGCAAGACAATATGGACCTGCCACGTTAGCACTGCACCCCAAGTTCCTCATGCTATGCCTCCCCAGTCCTCTCATCTCCTCTGAACCTCTGAATCCATTCTGCTCATTTTTACCATCTCTAGAATTTTGTCTTTTCCAGAGTGCCATTCGGACGGAATTATGCGGCATGCAACCCTTTTGGCTGGGTTCCCGTCACTTAGCGATAAACGCTTGGCTTACCTTTCTGTCTTTTTCGGGCACCATTTTCCATGCTCTCTTCCTGTGAAAGTGTCTGTCTGCCCACTTACCTACAGAAGGACATCATGGTTGCTTCAAAGTTTTGGCAATCATACCTAAAGTGGCTTTTCTAGGCCTGGTGGTATAGCCTCTACTTTTAGTACGTAGGAAATGGCAGAAGGAGGACTCAGAGTTCAAAGTCATCCTTCTGCCTACATAGAGAGTGAGAGGCTAGCCTGAGTTATATGAAACCCTGTCTCAAAAACAAAATAAAAATGTAGTGGCTGTAAGATTTCTGCGCGCACATGTGTGTGTGTGTGTGTAGTATATGAGTGTATTTGTGTTCCTGTGTGCACTCATGCACACAGTGAGTTTCCACTTTGAGTTTTTGAAACAGGGTTCACTACTGAACCTGGAGTTCATGGACTGGCTAGACTGGCCCGCAAGCCTCAGGGCACTCTCACCCCTAATGGATTGGGGTTATAGTTGTACCACTCCCCCTACACTCAGTGATATGAACATTTTTGTGTTTTGTTCATTTATTTGTATGTGTGTATGTGTGTGTTCGAGGATCTAACCCAATACTTCTGCATATTAGAAAAATGCTCTCACATTGATTCATCTCCAGCCATCTTTTTATCTTTTATTTTGACATAGATTCTCACTAAGTTTCTTAGGCTGGCCTTGAACTTGCCACCCTCTTGGCTCAACATCACAGGAGTAGCTAGGATTTCAGAATTATGCCACCAGACCCTTATAAATAGCTTCTTATTGTTTTTTCCCTCCTCCTATCTGCAAATCTTGGGCAAAGTGTCTTCCCTCATTAGTTTTGTCCTCAACTTGACACACTTGGAATATGGACTATCAATTAAAGGCTGGCTTTGATTGGATTGGCTTGTGGGCATGTCAGTCACTTCCTTGATTGCTGATTGACATAGGAAGGCACAGCCTATTGTGGGTGGGTGGCGTCATCTCCAGGTGGGTGGGTCTGGGCTATATAAGAAAGGTGGCTGATAAAGGCAGAGGAAGCAGTGCTCCTCCATGGCCTCTGCTTTAGTTGCTGCCTAGAGTTCTTGCCTTAGCTTCCCTCAATGATAGGCTGTAACCTATAAGCTGAAGTAAATCTCCTTAAGTTGGTTTTGCACACACACACACACACACACACACCTGTGCATATAATGTATATAAGTGTGTGTGTGTGTGTGTGTGTATGGTGTATATGTATGTATCTCAGGCCCCTTGTTCAGTGTACATATGTGGGAGAATTTCCTGGCACCTCAGATCCTGATACACTGGTAACAACTTATCTGCAGCTTTGGGGGTGTTTCACCCCAGGGGCATGCAGCTCTCAGGGGTCACACCAATCTGATTCAGCTGCAGTTTTCCTTGGTTGCTACATTCTACTCTGCCTATCCAGTGTCAGGATGGGTGTGCAACTGAATAGGGAGGGCACGGTGTTATATGCTAGGGCAGGCTTCTCGGTGAGCAGTAGCCTGGCTATGAGCCAAGGGTGGCTGAGTAGTAGGGAAGCCAGAATCTACTCTCCAAGAGTAGAAGCCCCTTTACTTTGCCCCAGAAATCTTCTGTAGCCTGAAGGCCCCATTCATTTCAGACTGGAGGCATCAGAGCTAAATGGCCACGTTGGCATCATCTCCATCATTATGACACATATACCAAGGCACTTTTCTCTGTAAATACAGAAAGGCAGTTTTATAAATTGTTCTTAGGCAACTGATGGAGGGCTGTTTACTTGTGCATTTTTTTCCCCAACAGCAGCTAAATCACAGCTTGGGCTTTTCCAAGCTCAGCAAACTATCATTATTAAAAACAAAAGTTATTAGTTTCCATGCCAAACAGTAAATCAAGGTGAATATTATGCTGGGCTCATAAAGAAAAGGCATAAAGAAAGAGGCATAGGAGAGAGGCATGATTGACCCAAGCATCCTGTGGAAAGCAGAGGGAGACATGGGGGAAGCAACATCCTGCTAGGGCTGGCCACCTGTTATACCCACAGATTTGCAGGGTAAGGGTCCTGAGTGGGCTTTTTTAAAAGCCACCATGTTTAGGGACATCACAGAGACATACATAGAGAACAGTCATAAGACAACAAACCCAGGCTATACCGACATGGGACAAGCATCTCACAGGCCTTACTTCTTATCTTCTTGCAGAGCCGCCTTCCCAGTTATCCTAGCCTCTGGTTTTCATCCTCTGCCTTCTTCTCAGCATTGTGGGGGAAGTCTGTTCCCTCTGTGTGTTCTGAACTGTGATGGGTCCACAGACTGTGCTTTCTAAAGAAGTCAACAAGAATGCTGGTCCCTAAGTTTCTAGTTGATCACCACACTGACTGTTCTAGAATCACTCCAAACAAGCAGTAAGAAATTGAGGGCATTAGGTCTGGTAACATTGTCTCTGAACTTCTGTCTCCCATCTTTAATCTCCCCTCCACCGTGTATGTGTGTGTGTGTGTGTGTGTGTGTGTGTGTGTGTGT
>JADRCD010181315.1:0-12031 GCA_019843815.1 Montemys delectorum
TGGGTACACTGCACCCCACTTGCTTCTGTTGCCATTTACTGTTGTGCTGTTCTAGAAAAAACTCCACCATTTCTCAAAGCATTGTACAGAAGGCGGGTGGGCATTTCTTAGAGACTTGTACCATTGCCCAGAAATGCACTCCTTAAAATGACTTTTCTCTTAATTCTTATGGAGTGATAATAAACAAAAAATAGGTGTGTACCTTGGTGAGAAAGTATGATGTCGACAAAGATGCAAAAGCAAGATCTCGCTGAAGGTAATATAAAACACAGCCGCCTACAGAGAGACAACTAGCTCAAATCGGACAGAGGAATACAAATTCCTACCATCTCCCTGCGGCTCCTCAGCCTGCCTACTCAGCTCACATTTGGTTATCCCGAATTACAGTCTGCTTTATTTAAGATCATTCTAACTTTTACTAAAATTAAACAAACATGACAATGTTAGTAACAGTTACATGAGGGGGCTGGAGAAATGGCTCAGAGATTAAGAGCACTGGCTGCTCTTCCAGAGGTCCTGAGTTCAATTCCCAGCAACCACGTGGCGGCTCACAACCATCTGTAATGGAATCGGATGCCCTCTTCTAGTGTGTCTGAAGACAGTGACAGTGTACTCACATACATAAAGTAAGTAAATAATTTTTAAACAATAAGAGATGCATGTAATGAAGTTAGTTCTACACATTAAGGACATCTGGCATATTAGTCTTTTACACATTTTTATACTTTAGGCACATTATATCAAAAAGAAAATCGTCTTACTCAGAACAGTGTGTCATGAAAAGATCTCATTCGTGTCATGCCATGGAATATTTATATGCATACATTGATAGAGATGCATAGAAAGAGAGTGGAGTATGAACCAGCTACACATTCTACAAGTTACCTACTGGGAGTAACTATGGGTTAGGAATTGAGGGAGGAAAGAACCAAGGGAAACGGAGGAAGAGAAGGGGGAGGGGGAGGGGGATGCCCTTTTTTTCAGACAAACACGACACACATACCATAGTAGAACAACACTAAGACCTCAGTCACCAATGTTGTTCCCCAGCTTTAAAAGACAATCAGAACATAGCAGATACTTGACCTCAAGGGTCGTAGGCAAACACATATCTGCACTTACCCACGAGGAGGAGGTAAAGGGGTTCGTTTTCTTTTCTCCGAATAGCCTCCATGGCAAACATGTAGTATCCCAAATTTGCTGTGAACCAATCCAGCCAAACAATGAGGGTCATTTTTGCCACATCCAGGTTATAAAACAGATCTGCGAGTCTGTGCTTCCTAACGCCCTGGGGGCTTCTATCCGGGGACCTTGTCATATCTAGTGATAAGAGTTCTACCAGGTCACAGGATCTGGACTTGTTCCACACAGCCATGGCATCCACTGTGCCTTGTGCTTCTTTGTATCTTCCTTCTGAGAGAAGCCAAAAGGGAGTCTCTGGAAGCATCCAGCAGCACATGATGAAGGGGGAAGTCACTATGCACAGGATGATCTGATAGAGCCACCACGTGCTCACCAGATAGCTTGTCAAAGCCACCAACATGGCTCCGATAGCAAAGAAGGTGTTCAGATGCATGGATGCCCACGTGCGGGACTTCTTGCCAATGATCTCCATCACGTAGACAAAGACCACCACAAAATAGCCACTTGCAGCCTGAAAGACAGAGGCGAGGAGACTTGGTAACAATGGGACAGTACAAATGAGGGGGTCTGAGCTCTCTGCAAATCCATTTCAGTAGGAAATCATCTTTCTTCTTCAAGCAGGTCCTTTTTATCTTTCTCGACCCTCCCTATCTGGGTTGCAAACTTCAGAGACTACCTATGATAAAAGCATTTGATGCCATTTGGCTTAATCTCTAATAAAGTCCCACTACAAGAGACTATTCTCAGCTTCTTCTGAAAGCACGTGTCTTGTATTTAAATGCTATTCTTATATCTAACTTGTCAATTAGGGTCAGGACTCTAAGGAGATTAAAGGTAGACTCACTTAAAACATTATTTTAACAGGCAACAACAGCAAAAATAAACAGATTGGATTTGATCAGCCATTCTGTGCTTCAAAAAAAATTCTAGCAATAGCGTACAAAGACCACCTTTAGAATTAGAGTAAATGTGTGTGAATTACATTTTTTGGCAAAGGATTATATAGAGAACTCCTAAAGCAAAACAAAACAACATAGAAAGAAAACCCAATTCAGTTCAGAAATGGACAAATGATTTAAGTAGGCACTTCACAAAAGTTCTTGACATCACTATTAAGTAGATACAGATCAGATCTATGATGACACGCCACCTCACATCCATTTAGTTAGGGCCTAGGTGCTGGAGAGATGGCTCAGCAGTTGAGAGCACTGGAACACCTTACAGAGGGCTGGGGTTTGACCCCCAATGTCTACATAGAAGTATCTGCATGCCAGAACCTCATCTGTTAACTCTGGTTTGATGGGGCTCTAATGTCCTCTTGCAGCCTCTGTGGGTACTGCATACATGTGGCATACAGACTTGCACAGGCAAGACACCATAGACATAAAATAAAAATAAAAGTATTTTTCAAAGACATCTGCTGAAAGAAAAAAAAAAAAAAACAGAAAACAAATGCTAGGAGATGTAAATTGGAGTTCTTGTGTGCCTTTAGTAGGAATGTAAAATGGTATAGTCTCTGTGGAAACCTCAAAACAATTAAAAATACTTCAAGATCGAGCAATTCCACTTCTGGCCTACAGACTGGGTTCCAGGACAGCCAGGGCTACACAGAGAAACCCTGTCTCTAAAAACAAAAGGAAAACAAACAAACAAACAAACAAACAAACAAAGGATGGATTAACTTTTCACAAAGTGAAGTAAGAGAGTTGCAAATGAATAAGTTATACTGTAGCTAGTAGTGAACATCATACAGACAAAGTGTCCTGCTTATGCGGGGGCTATGGGGAAGAGAAAGAGCAAATGATCATTTAAGAGCCAAAGAGTTGTTCTTGTACGGGGCAAGCTTTGTGAGATATAACTTACCACAATAGAAACTGGGTAATTTTTTTTTTTATTTTGAAAACAATGCTATTTTGCTATTGTTGTTTTATTTGTTTATTTGTTACTACATAGCCCAGGGTTGCCTCCAACTTCGCATCATCCTGCCCAGCATTGAGAATACACAGCCTTCATTATCATCCCTGGCTAAAACATGCCTAACTTTAATTTAGCAAAACTCAGATTATAAAAACAGTGTGTCCTATTGGAATAAACAAAAATCAAATCAAATGATAGGTTCTAGGTTGTCATGGTACTACATGCCTTTCATCCTAGCACTGGGGAGGTGGAGAGAGGCAGACCTCTGTGGGTTCAAGGCCAGCCAGGGCTGCATAGAAAGACTCCATATCAAAAACTCAATAAAACCATAACAAATTATCACTGGAGGAGTGGTTGCAGAGATTATATTTTTTTCTTACAGCAAAAATAGAAAAGTTGCCAGGCAGTGGTAGTGGTGCACACCTTTAACCCCAGCACTTAGGAGACAGAGGCAGGAGGATTTCTGAGATTTCTGAGTTCGAGGCCAGCCTGGTCTACAGAGTGAGTTCCAGGACAGCCAGAGCTACACAGAGAAACCCTGTCTCAGAAAAAAAAAGAAAAAGAAAAAGAAAAAGAAAAAGAAAAGTTAATGGGATTGTAAATATCCTGGCTGGTTTGATGACATAAACCAGAGCCATCAGAGAGGAAGGAACCTCCCTGGCAGAAATGCCTCCATAAGATCCAGCTGTAAGGCGGTTTCTCAATCAGTGACCAATGTGGGAGGACCCAGCCCGTGGTGGGTGGAGTCATCCCTAGGCTCTTGATCCTAGGTTCCATAAGAAAGTAGGCTCAGGGGCTAAAGATAGCTCAGGGGTTAAGAGCACTGACTGCTCTTCCAGAGGTCCTGAGTTCAAGTCCCAGCAACCACAGGGTGGCTCACAACCACCTGTGACAGGACCTGATGCCCTCTTCTGGTGTGTCATAAAATAAATATAGGAAGAAAATAAAAGAAAGCAGGCTGAGCAAGCCATGGAGAGCAAGGCAGTGAGCAGCACCCTCCATAGCCTCTGCATGAGCCCCTGCCTCCAGGTGCCTGTCCCGACTTCCTGACTTCCTTTGGTATGGAAAGCAATGTGGACGTGTAAGCTGAATAAGCCCTTTCCTCCCCAACTTGCTTCTTGGTCATGGTGTTTCATTGCAGCAGCAGAAACCCTACTAAAGACTGTTAGGTTTTGATTTGGGTTTGGTTTGGGGTTTTTTGTTGTTGTTTTTGGGGTTTTTTTTTTGGGGGGGTGGGTAGATTTGGCTTTCGATACAAGGTTACAGTTCATTTTAACAAGCCAGTTCACAGTGGCAGGAACTTAAGACTGCTAGTCACATCACACCCACAGACAGGAGCGCAACAAACATGGGTCCAAGCATGCTTACTTGCTTGCCCTCAGTTTTAATTGTCAACCCGACTGGGTCTCAAGTCGCTTGGGAACCGTCTCAATAAGGGCCGTTCTAGAACAGGTTGATTTGCCAGAACGCCTGTGATTAAGTCTTGATTATGTTCACTGATGTGGGAAGACCCAGCCGAAAAGTGGGCGGTACCATTCCCTCCGCTTGGGTCCTGCACTGAATAAAAGAGAAGGCGTGTAGGTGTTGCTTTCATTGATGTTTCTCTGGGCCAGTTTCTGTCACTGTGGGGGCTTGAACTCCATCCCATGGAACCCAATGGCTGTCCAGACAAGGTGTGGCTGTCTCAAGTTTGCAGACGACAAACTGTGGCTCAAAGGGGCTAACCTGTGCTCAAAGGGAGCAAAGCTGGTATTCATACCCACTCCTGTCCAGGGCTCTCCCCTGCACTCTGTAACCCACACAGGCTTTCTGTCTCCTCATTCTGCAATGTCATTATACAATGGCTTTAACAGTCCCCTTTACCTGTCCGGTGTGTGCATACAGGTTCCAAATAGACATAAAATCACTCACTCGGGAATAAAAGACTGCTTTCCTAACTACAGGATACGGGCCATGCACCAGGCAGAATCGAGAAAAAAACCAAACCAAAACTGAACTAAAGGGGTTAAATTTAACATGCAATATGTTCAACTCACCATCACAAGGAAAAAGCGTGCAACCATGAAGCTCAAATAATCAAATATAAAGAGGGATGCTATTCCAAAGAAGAACACGCCGATGCTCGTGCACCACAGAGCCAACCTCCTACCAAATCTGCAAAAGAAGGACAGCGGGGACTCTGGGGTGGCTGCCACGGTTTAAGCAGCCCATACAGTCCACAAGCGACAAACAATACCGGCATTATGTATTTGATTTCTGATATGCGTGTATTGTAAACAAATCATGATTTCACAGCCATCTTCAGTGCAGTGGGCCTCCGGCCAAGCTGCTGATCCGCACACAGAGCACTGGACAGGGAGAAGGCAGATGCCTCTCCTCTATTTTCTTATTTTCTCTGCCAGCAGAGATTCTACCAATCAAGGCAGTGGCGGTTCTTGTTACTCTCCCCCCCCCCTTTAAAAATTGTTCCCTGGGGCGTGAGAGACACTTCCTGTCCTCCTCGATTCTGGAAGCCACCAATCCATTTTTTCTCTCAGTTGCTTGTTTGGGAAATTTCATATAAATGGAGTAAACAACAAATGGCCTGTTGTCTGCCACCTTGTACATGGCAGTGTGTTCTCACGATTCACCTGTCACGGCATGAGTCCTTTTTCCTGGCTGAGTTATATTCCTCTGGGTTTTTATTTTTTCAGTAAACATACACTTGGCTTCTCTTAATGCTGCTCTGAGCATTCGTGAACAGGGTTTTGTGAGAACTTGTTTTCAACTCTCCGGGGTTTAGTCACTCTGTTTGTTTGTTTGTTTGTTTGTTTGTTTGTTTTTCCAGACTGTTATCCAAGATGGCTTTCCTGTTTTTCCCACCGTACTAGCAATGAAAGCCACGGTTTCTCCACACCCTCACCAGGACCTTCGGGTTACCTATAGCCACCCCAGTGAGTATGAGCCACTATCTCACTATGGCCCCAACATACATTTTTTCTAATGATTCACAGTGTTGAAAACCTTTTCAGGCCTGGTGAGATGGCTCAGTGGGTAAGAGCCCTGACTGCTCTTCCGAAGGTCCTGAGTTCAAATCCCAGCAACCGCATGGTGGCTCACAACCATCTGCAGTGAGATCTGAGGCCCTCTTCTGGTGTGTCTGAAGACAGCTACAGTGTAATAAATAAATAAATAAATAAATAAATAAATAAACCTTTAAAAAAAACTTAAAAAGAAAACCTTTTCAGGTGTCTGGTGGCCATCCATTCTTGTTATTAAAGAACTATCCATCTCTTGAGAGCTTTTAAACTAATTTACTTGCTTTTTTTTTTAGTGTTGAATTTTAAAAGTTATCTATATTTTCCAAGTGTGGTGGCTCATACCTTTAATCCCAGTAATTGGGAGGCAGAGGCATGTAGATCTTTGTGAGTTCAAAGCCAACTTAGTCTACATATGAATTCTAGAACAGCAGGGCTGTGTAGAGAGATCCTCTCTCACCACTACCACCCCTCAAAAAGAGTTATGTATATTTTGGATACAAAATCCTTGGCATATATATAATTTGAAAATATCCTCCCCCCCCCCCCGTGAGTGATCTTTGGCAGATTGTTTTATGGAGATTGATATAAACATGGGCAGATGTATTCTAGCCAGTAGGAGATACAAACACATAGAGAGCTGTCCAGGGAGACTGCCGTGGCCACATTCCTGTCTTAGTTGGGATTGCTATCGCTCTCATGGAACCCAATGACTAAAAAGCAAGTTGGGGAGGAAAGGGTTTATTTAACTTATGCCAGTGGGAACCATGGCACTGTTCATCGCTGAAGGGAGTCAGGACAGGAAGCTCAAACATGGCAGGATCCTGGAGGCAGGAGCTGATGCAGAGGCCGTGGAATGGTGCTGCTTCCTAGCTTGCTCCCCATGGTTTGCTCAGCCTGCTTTCTTATAGAACCCAGGACCACCAGCCCAGGGATGGCACCACCCACAATGGGCTGGGCCCTCCCCTATCAATCACTAAAAAATGCCCTACAGCCGGATCTTAGGGCGACATCTTCCCTCCTCTCAGATAACTCTAGCTTGTGCCAAGTTGACATAAAACTAGCCAGGACAACTGACCTCTTGTCAACTTGGCACACAAATACACAAAGAGACTACGACAAGCTAGCTAGTCAGATTTTCGTATTCACAGATATTATGGCCTAAGGCCGCCTGTCTTTAAAATCAAGTCTATTTAAAGAAAAAAATTATAGGAATAATCAGCACCCATGCAGTGGCTATGTGTCCAAAGTGCTTTTTTCTGTATCATTCTTTTCAAGAAGGCTTCGGGATGAATGATTTTTGTGGGGCATAAGTTTACAAACTAGCATTCCAAAACAAATGAGTCTGTTCTCCCAGCAAGCACAGCCAATCGGCATACAGGCAGCATCAGAGGCCAGGTGGGCTGCTCAGTCAGCCATCTTACCACCGTGTCACTCTGCGTGCCTAACTGATGGATCAGCAGGAGGGTACCCATTAGATAGGAAGTATGAACGTAACTGGGGCTTTGGATATAATGCTCTACCCTCCGGGAAACCCAGACAGAAAGTTGACTACTACACCATGCAACAGGGCTAATTAGATATTGCATTTTTTACCTGTCAGAAAGGTAGGTAAAAGTAATTGATCCCAGCAGCACGCCAAATATAAACAAGGGCTGGATAATGCTTGCATACCATTTCTGGTCACACACCAGGTTGAAACTTCTCACCACAGAATTCCTCCACTTGCTCTGATCGTAGACGTAGCCATCAGAGCAAGCACTGTCATGCCGATAGCCACTGTACCCATAGCCCGAATGGGACGTGTTCTCCCTCCACGTCCTGCTACATCTCGTGAGCTCCCAGATCTCCCCATCCTGCAGCTCCACCATAATGTGACCTTTGTGCTCTGGAGACCTCAGGGCCAATATGTCCTCCAACCTCCAAGCAGAGACATTGTGGAAAACAGCCTTCCGCACCATGCCTGGGGGCTTGCACGCATGCTCAGGGATAATTGACATTAACACAGAAGACAGATAGTGGATACCACACGAGATGCTCTGGTAGGCACACACAAGGTACAGGACCTTCTGGAACCTGTAAAAAAAGAAAAGAAAAAGAAAGAAAGAAGAAAGGGCTATAGTTACTATTTCAGGCCTATCGTTGGGAAAAGGACACAAGTAAATATGAAAGGTTCCCATCAGATTGACCTTAGTATACTTCCATGCATACGGATAGGTAAATACAGAGATAATTACAGATCCTTCTCTCTCTCTCTCTCTCTCTCTCTCTCTCTCTCTCTCTCTCTCTCTTTCTCTCTCTCTCGTGTGTGTGTGTGTGTGTGTGTGTGTGTGTGTGTGTGTCTGTTTTCAAGTACATTCACTAAGTTTTAGTTCCACGCCCATCTTATTAAGTCATCCCAACACGCAGGTTTGCAAGCTAGTGCAAGTGTCTTGGGCAAACAACCTTTGCCTAGCAAGCAACTCATCAGAAAGCCAATTTCACTTAAGAAAACTTCATGCTTACTATTTTTTTTTCAAACCAGACATGAGAATATCTCTACTTTTCAACAAGCAATTATTAGAGCACCACGTGCCACCATTTCCCTTGAGAATAATTGAAACCATCAGCTGCCCTCAGAAGTCGGCAGCAAGTTTGTTCGGTCTGTCAAATCCTTGACAGGAAAATATTCTGATGTCTTGGAACCCAGTGGCCTCTGGGGCTCTAACTGCAAAACAGTGAGAGCGTGGCTGTTTGTCAGCAGGCAGTTGGTTAAAGGTACAGGCAGCACACACTAACAGCCTCGGGGTTGCGGAATCCTGTGGTGTGAAGTCTTTACTCAAAGAGCAGCAGCGTCCAGTCAAGAATGCATCATTTGGAAAAATGAAATCTCAACTGAGAAAATGCCATCATTTTGGCCTGTAGGCATGTCTGTGGTGAGTTTTCTTAATTTGACTAATAGGGGAGGGCCCCATTCACTGTAGGCAGTGCCACCCCTGGGCGGGTGATGCTGGGGTCATATAAGAAAGCAGGCTGAGCAAGCCATGGAAGGCAAACCAGTGAGAAGCATCCCTCCATGGCCTCTGCTCCAATTCAGTTCCTGTCTCTGGATTCCTGCCTTGAGTTTTTGGCTTCCTTCAGTGGACTATGACCCAAGCAAGATATGGAAGCCTAATAAAGCTGTTCCTCCCGCACCTGCCACACAAGCACAAGGACATGGGTTCAGATCCCCAGCTCCCACTTGATAAGCCAGGTGAGCCAACAAGTACCTAGATTATCAACGTTGGTGGGTAAACAGAGGATCCCTGAGGATTTACTGGCCAGGCCTAGCCTCTGAGTGAGCTCCAGATTCTGTGAGAGACCCTAACCTGAAAGGTACGAAGGAGGAGCTGAAGAGACGGCTCAGCAAGTAAGAGCGCTTACTGCCATACAAAAAGACCAGAATTCTCTGTCCCACTACCAACATCAGAGAGCTAGCAAACGCCATTAACTCAAGCTTCAAAGGACTATGACAGCCACTCTGGCCTTGTTGTACATGCACACACACACACACACACACACACACACACACACACGTATACAGATAAATTTAATTAAAATTTTAAAATAATAAAATGGAGAGCAACCAAGGAAGCCAGTTGACCTCTGGCTTCCACATGCCCACGAGTGAGCACATGCAGATCCACATACAAAATACAGTTAACTCAAAAACAACAACAGGACCAACTAGAACAAATGGAAAAAAACCATGAGGTGGCATCTACCAGGCACACTGACCTCACTTTCTGTTGGAAGTGTTTGGCCCTTCCCTCCTGCAAGCTGCTTCCCAGGTCCACGCCTGCATCCTGCTCACGATCATGGGGACTTGGGGAACCAAAGCAAGCCAGAGCTTACAATGGAGGGACGTTTACATTCATCACCGTGGCCAACTGCCAGTCATTTCTACAAACGCACTGACCCCTCCCAGGGTCTGACAGCAAGGACAACAGGGGACAGCTGGGGAGGGAGGATTTGCTGGGAACAGCAGCACTGCCCTGCATGGTGCCTGAGTAACCCAGTGGTACAGATTCTGTTCCTGACAGTCCCCCTGGAGTCCAGACTGGCCTAGGACTCACTGTGGAGCACTCAGTGGTCTTCTGCCTCAGTCTCCCAAGGGCCAGGATTATAAGCACCAGCCACCATGCCCGGCTACTGAGTGGTTTCTAACCTCCAACGTAACTAAACACTAACCTCTGTGATTGCTTTAGTTAGCTCCTTAAACACAAGGAGAAAATGAGACATTATGACCGTCTGCCTTGTAGGCGAGTGTCTGTAGAAACCTCGGGTAACCGTTTCTCTTTATTGTTTCTTTTCTTTTTACCTTTAACCCTTTTCACTTTTTAACCTTTATTCTATGTGAACGGATATCCATGTGTATCTGAACGCCACGCATGTTGGATCCCCTGAGATCTGAGTTACAGACAGTTGTAAGCTGCCATGTGGGTGCTGGGAATTGAACCTAGGTCTTCTGGAAGAGCAACCAGTGCTCCTAATTCCTGAGCCATCTCTCCAGACCCCCCCCCCCGTTTTTAAATGGTACCTTCCTACGTAGCTCAGGCTAGCCTGGAGCCTCCCAGAACTAGGACTACACACTCGGATCACTTCTAACTGCAATATGTATCTCTACAGTTATTTGTAAACATCCAAGGTACATTATTAACCCAAGTTTTCAGATGGGGAGGTGGTAAATGAAACATTCAGGCCCATTATAGTTTATAAGTGAGAGCTGATCCTCCATCCCTATGTATGCCTGCTATGGGTCTTTTGACCAAACAGCCTCCATTTCCCAGTCATTCAAACGAGGATTCCAACATGTCTTTTGCAGTGAGCATCAAATTAAGGGATGCGTGCGTGCGTTGGGTATCTATGTGAAAACAAAGGCTAACCATCAGCAGGGAAACCCTGCCAGCCCAGCGGGAGAGTGGACTAGGGTGCACATAGGTATTCATCCTGGACACTGGAAAAGAGCGCGGCCGGGCTGGACGGTTTTCTGTGCCCAGGATCATGCCTTCCAATTGTGTTTTTTTTTCCAGTTGGTGGTCTACAGAGCACCCCAAGTCCCAGCTGTCCTGAACAGGCACAAATACTGCCTGCACCTGCCAAGTCCATGCAGAGTCCAGCGCCTCCTGTAGCCAGTGGCCAAAAGGACAAGCCAGGCCACGGGCTGTTGGCCAGACTTCTGCGTGCGTTGGGCAAATATGGGGTTGAGGAGAAGTTGTGGAACCCATCCCAACCGACAGAAACAGACACCTCAGCGTCCAGATCACGTGCCACCCCACTCTGGCTCCACATCCTCTTCTGACTCCCTACCTGCCGAAGTGTCCCACGTGGTCAAAAATCAGCTCCACGTTGCAGGACTCCATGTCTGGGTGGAAGAGCCGAGCGGCCTGGTCTTGGAGCACCCCACCCGCCTGGCCCACCCGCCTGGCCCGCCCACCCGCGTCCTGGGATGCCCCTGCTGGGGAGGCCTCCCGCCTACCTTCCCAGCAGCCCAAGCGTCTCAGGGATGACGCGAGAGGCACATCCTGCTGCTCCATCGCAAGTGCGCCAACCCCTGCCGGATGCTTTCCCACACCCTGCACGCTGCTCCCACGATGCCACGATCCAGGGAGGCGTCAACACTTCTAGAAAGTTTAGGAAATGCAGAGACCCTAGCTTGATCTGGGGACTTCAAAAGCACCCCATCTTCAGCAGGACACACCCTTGCTCCCTAAACTTTCATGCTTACGAATCCACTGTGTGGTGGGTTTTAAGTACACTTTTATTACTCCACCCCCAGAGACTCAGCCGTCCTGAAGTGGAATCAGGAATGATTTTGTTGTTGTTTCATGGAGCGGGGATGGGCTGGGGGGTGGGGGTTAGCATTGTAGGTCTGTTTATGTATCTATGTTGTTTTGTTTTGTTTTGTTTTGTTTTGTTTTGTTTTGTTTTGTTTT
>JADRCD010181315.1:12810-29179 GCA_019843815.1 Montemys delectorum
ACAGGGATCGCAGCCGCTGTTGACAGGGATCGCAGCCGCTGTTGACAGGGATCGCAGCCGCTGTTGACAGGGATCGCAGCCGCTGTTGCGTTGCTAAGTGTGATGGTCTTGCCACGCCCAGAAAATGCTGCTTTGATAAGATCTTCCCTGACCTCCGCCTCTTAGAATCTCTTCCCCCTCTTCTCTCCTCCCTCCTCCCTTCTCTCACCTCCCCTCTCATCTCTCCCCTCTCTCCCTCTCTTCCTCTCTCCTTTCCTCTCTCCCGTCCTCCCTCTTTCCTCTCTCCCCCTCCTCCCATCCCATCCCCCTCCCTCCCTCTCTGACTCTTCTGCACTATTTCTGCTCTTTTTTTCTATTAATCATTCCATTCATTTACATTTCAAATGATATCCCACTCTCCAGTTACCCGCTCCACCACCCCCCATCCCACATCTGCCCTACCCCCTCCCCTTTGCCTGTATGAGAGTTGCTCCCCCACCCACACACATTCTCCCGCCCCACCGCTCCAGTATCCCCCTAGTAGGCTGGGGCATCAAAACCTCTCCGAGACCAAGGGCCAACCCTCCCATTGCTGTCAGACAAGGCCAGCCTCTGCTACAGATGTATCTGGAGCCATGGATCCCCCAGGTACACACCTTGGTTGGTGGTCTAGTCTCTGGGAGAACTGGGTGGTCAGGCTAGCCTAGGTTGTTCTTTCATTGGGGTTGCAATCCCCCTCTGCTCCTCCAGTCCTTCCGCCAGCTCCTCCACCACGTTCCCTGACCTCAGTCTGATGGTTGGCTCCAAGCATCCACATCTACATTGGCCAGATGCTGGCCAGACCTCCCAGTAACCGCCAGACTAGGTGCCTGTCAGCAAGCACCTCTTGACCACAGCAATAGTGTTAGGTTTGGTGTCTGCAGACATGATGTATCCCCCAAGGGGCGTGGGGGGGGGGCGTTCCCCAATTGGCTTCAGTCTCTGTTCCATTTTTTTGTCCCTGTTCTTCTTTGGACAGAAACATTTCTGGGTTAAAAAATTTGAAATGGGTGAGTGGCTTCACCCCTCGACCAGGGGCCGTGCCTATCTACTAGAGGTAGTCTGTGCAGGTTCTATTTCTCCCTTCTCTGCACATTTCAGCTAAAGTCATCCCCCACTGGGTCCTGGGAGCGTCACGCTTCCCTGGTGTCTGGGACCCTCCAGTGGCTGTCCCTAGTTCCTCGTCCCCCCTGCTACATATTTTTGTTCGATTTCCTGATCCTCTGTACCTCTCTCACATCTCCTCCAGTTCCTGATACTGCCCCCTTATTTCCTCCCCCTCCTCTCTCCCTCCCAGGTCCCCCTCTCCCTCCACCTCCCACAATCATCCTGTTCCCCCTCAATGCAGTACTGAAGCACCCACACCCTGGTCTTCTTTCCGTCTATGGTCCATATGGTCTGTAGGTTGTATCATATGCAGTGTGAGCTTTTGGGCTAATATCCACTTATCGGTGAGTACATACTGTATGTGTTCTTTTCTGTCTGGGTTCCCTCACTCAGGATGATATTTTCTAGTTCCACCCATTTGCATAAGAATTTCAAGTAGTCTTTTTTAATCATTGCTTAGTATTCCATTGTGTAAATATACCAAATTTTCTCTATCCATTCTTCTGTTGAGTGACATCTAGATTGTTCTCAGCTTCCGGCTATTATAAATGAGGCTGCCATGAACATAGTGGTGCGTGTGTCCTTGTTACATACTGGAGCATCTTTTGGGTATATCCCTTGGAGTGGAATAGCTGGGTCCTCAGGTAGAACTATTTCCAATTTTCTGAGGAACCACCAGACTGATTTCCAGAGTGGTTGTACCAGCTTGCAATCCCACCAGCAATGGAAGAGTGTTCCTCTTTCTGAACATCCTCGACAGCATCTGCTGTCACCTGAGTTTTTGATCTTAGCCATTCTGACTGGTGTGAGGTGGAATTTCAGGGTTGTTTTGATTTGCATTCCCTGGTGACTAAGGATGTTGAACATTTTTTAACTGCTTCTCAGCCATTTGAGATTCATCAGTTGAGAATTCTCTATTTAGCTCTATACTCCACTTTTTAATAAGGTTATTTGGTTCTCTGGAGTCTACCTTCTTCAGTTCTTTGTACATTTTGGATATTAGCCCTCTGTAGGATGTAGGGTTGGTAAAGATCTTTTCCAACTCTGTGGGTTGCCATTTTGTCCTATTGACAGTGTCCTTTGCCTTACAGAAGCTTTGCAATTTTATGTGATCCCATTTGTTGCTTGTTGCTCTTAAAGCATATGCCATTGGTGTTCTGTTCAGGAAATTTCCCCCTGTACCCAAGTATTCAAGGCTCTTCCCCACTTTCTTTTCTATTAGATTCAATGTATCTGGTTTTATGTGGAGTCCTTGATCCACGTGGACTTGAGCTTTTTATAAGGAAATAAGAATGGACCAATTTGCATTCTTCTACATGTAGACCGCCAGCTGAACCAGCATCATTTGTTAAAAATGTTGTCTTTTCTCTACTGGATGGTTTTAGCTCCTTTGTCAAAGATCAAGTGACTGTAGGTGTGTGGGTTAATTTCTGGGTCTTCAGCTATTCATTGATCTACTTGCCTGTCTCTGTACCAGTACCTTGCAGTTTTTATCGCTATTGCTCTTTATTATAGCTTGAAGTCAGGGATGGTGATTGCCCCAGAAGTTCTTTTATTGTTGAGAATAGTTTTCACTATCCTAGCTTGTTTGTTATTCCAAATGAATTTGAGAATTGCTCTTTCTAACTCTGTGAAGAATTGTGTTTGGAATTTGATGAGTATTTCATTGAGTCTGTAGATTGCTTTGGGTAAAGTGACCATTTTTACTATACTAATCCTGCCAATCCACGAACATGGGAGATTTTTCCATCTTCTGAGGTCTTCTTCAATTTCTTTCTTCAGACAATTGAAGTTCTTGTCAGACAGATCTTTCACTTGCTTGGTTAGAGTCACACCAAGGTATTTCATATTATTTGAGACTATTGTGAAGGGTGTCGTTTCTCTAATTTCTTTCTCAGCCCTTTCATCCTTGAGTAGAGGAAGGTTACTGATTTGTTTGAGTTAATTTTATATCCAGCCACTTACTGAAGTTGTTTATCAGGTGTAAGAGTCCTCTGGTGGAATTTTGGGGGTCACTTAAGTACACTATCATATCATCTGCAAATAGTGATATGTTGAATTCTTCCTTTCCAATTTGTATCCCTTTTATCTCTTTTTGTTGTCTAATTACTCTGGCTAGAACTTCAAGTAGTATATTGAATAGGTAGGGTGAGAGCAGGCAGCCTTGTCTCTGATTTTGATGGGATTGCTCTGAGTTTCTCTCCACTTAGTTTGATGTTGGCTATTGGTTTTCTGTATGTTGCTGTTATTATATTTAGGTATGCACCTTGAATTCCTGATCTCTCCAATACTTTTAACATGAATGGGTGTTGTATTTTGTCAAAGGCTTTTTCAGCATCTAATGGTCATATGTTTTTTCTTCTTTGAGTTTGTTTGCATAGTGATTTATATTGATGGATTTCTGTATATTGAACCACCCTGCAATCTTGGGATGAAGCCTACTGTGATGGGTGTTCGTTTTGATGTGTTTTGATGAAGCCACTATCATTTTGGTGTGTGTTCTTGGACTCAGTTTGTGAGAATTTTATTGAGTATTTTTGCCTTGATATTTATAAGGGAAATTGGTCTGAAGTTCTCTTTCCTTGCTGGGTCTTTTTGTGGTTTAGGTATCAGTGTAACAGTGGCTTCATAGAAAGAATTGGGTAGTGTTCCTTCTGTTTCTAATTTATGGAAGAGTTTGAGGAGTATTGGTATTAGGTCTTCTTTGAAGGTCTGATAGAATTCTGTACTAAAACTATCTGGCCCTGGGCTTTTTTTATTTTTTTGGTTGGGAGAATTTTAATGACTGCTTCTATTTCCTTGGGGATTATGAGGCTGTTTAGATAGTTTATCTGATCCTGATTTAACTTTGGTAGCTGGTATCTATCCAGGAAAATCATCCATTTCATCCAGTTTTGTGACTCTAGACTTTTGTAATAGGATCTGATGATTTTTTGAATTTCCTCTGTTTCTGTTGTTATATCTCCCTTTTCATTTCTGATTTTATTCATTTGGATACTGTCTCTATGCTCTCTAGTTAGTCTGGCTAAGGGTTTATCTATCCTGCTGATTTTCTCAAAGAACCAGCTCCTGATTTTGTTGATTATTTGTATAGTTCTCTTTGTTTCTACTTGGTTGATTTCAGCCCTGAGTTTGATTATTTCCTGCTGTCTACTCCTCTTGGGTGTATTTGCTTCTTTTTGTTCTAGAGCTTTCAGGTGTGCTGACAAGCTGCTAGTATAAGCTCTCTTCAGTTTCTTTTTGGAGGCACTCAGAGCTATGAGTTTTCCTCTTAGCACTGCTTTCATTGTGTCCCATAAGTTTGGATATGTTGTGCCTTCATTTTCATTGAATTCTAAGAAGTCTTTAATTTCTTTCTTTCTTTCTTTCTTTCTTTCTTTCTTTCTTTCTTTCCTGACTGAGTTATCATTGAGTAGTTGTTCAGATTCCATGTGTATGTGGGCTTTCTGTTGTTTTTGTTGCTATTGAAGACCAGCCTTAGACCGTGGTGGTCCAATAGAATACATGGGATTAATTCAATGATCTTGTATCTGTTGAGGTTTGTTTTGTGTCCAAGTATATGGTCAATTTTTGAGAAGGTACTGTGAGGTACTGAATAGAAGGTATATTCTTTTGTTTTAGGGTGAAATGTTCTGTAGAAATCTGTTAAATCCATTTGGTTCATAACTGTAGCAGGAAATATTTCAGAAGCAATCCATGCTACTGCCAGCAAGGAACTGGTGGAGAGGCCTGCCTGTTCTCAGCCTGGCAGACTGTCTGACCCAGAGCTCTTAAATCTCTCCACCTGGCTCCCTAAGTTCCCATAGGGGGTCGTTGTCATGCCAGCCCCACTTCCAAATTCCCACAGCTAGTTGGGGCACACTTTTCACAAACTCATGCTTTGGCACCATACCTTTCTCTGTGGAACCCAGTTGAGTCACAGCGTGAAGGAAAACATCCCAGAAACTTAGTTTAGAATCAACAGGTAACACAATCGTTGGGCACGGCAACTAGCATCCTAATTTGTAAGCTATTCTAAGTTACAAATCCTCTAGTAGAAGATCCTGGCAGATCTGCCACCTGAACTGGGGGCCTCTGCTACCTACATTTTGTCCTCCATCAACTCTCTTGTCCCAAAGGCAAGTATCCTTCTCCTGCTTCCCCTCTTCCTCGTTCCAACCCAGAAGTCCCACCTACTTACTCAGCGATTGGTCCCTTGAAATCTTTATTCATTAGGGGAAGGTTCAGCTGAAATCACCTGAGGGTGTGATTCAATCCTAGTCCCAGGCCGCCCCTCTTGGGGAAGAGGAATTAGCATCAAAATATAGACAGTGTCAGGGCAATCAACATTTCCCCCTTTTTGTCCAATTAAATGGTGTCGCGCCCACCTCGCCAGCAAGAAAGACAGGGCAACAGGATTCTTCTCGATCACACTTTATTGGGAGCACCCACATTTGCTGAAGTGAGAAAGACCCGGAGCCCAAGCTGGGTGCTGCTTAAATAGCTGAACCGACTACGTGCTCAAACCTGATTGGTGCTTTTGCAAGAACTCAATTAGCATTCTGCTCGGCGGGTAAAGAGACATGGCTTAAGGCTGGAGTTTGAGCAGTAAGTTGTTTACCACAAGCTGGAACAGGAAATGAGTGGGATCTTAGAACAGCTCCCCACAAAATGGCTCATTTATCTCAGATACAAAATAACTTCTTTTAGCGCAGTGGTGGCGCACACCTTTAATTCCAGCACTTGGGAGGCAAAGCCAGGTGGATTTCTGAGTTCGAGGCCAGCCTGGTCTACAGAGTTAGATCCAGGACAGCCAGGGCTATACAGGGAAACCCTTTCTCGAAAAACAAACAAACAAAATAAATTCTTTTAGTTTCACTGTGTCTCTGTTTAGTTTCTGTTTCCATGACCTGTTCAATGGTGAGAGTGGGGTGTTGAAATCTCCAACTATTATTGTATGAGGTTCAATGTGTGCTTTGAGCTTTAGTAACATTTCTTTTACAAATTTCTTTTACAAATGTGGGTGGCCTTGAATTTGGAGCATAGATGTTTAGAATTGAGAGTTCATCTTGGTGGATTTTTTCCTTTGATGAGTATGTAATGTCCTTTTCCATCTTTTTTGATAAATTTTAGTTGAAAGTCTATTTTGTTGGATATTAGAATGGCTACTTCAGCTTGTTTCTTGGGACCATTTTCTTGGAAAAAATTTTCCCATCCGTTTGCTTTGAGGTAATGTCTGTCTTTGACTCTGAAGTGTGTTTCCTGTTTGCAGCAAAATGCTGAATCCTGTTTACATATCTGATCTGTTAGCCTATGTCTTTTTATTGGAGAATTGAGTCCATTGATGTTGAGAGATATTAGGGACCAATGATTGTTGGATCCTGTTATTTTTGTTGTTAGAGGTGGAATTATGTTTGTGTGGATATCTTCTTTTGGGTTTGTTGTGAAAAGATTACTTTCTTGCTTTTTCGTGGGTGTAGTTTCCCTTCTTGTGTTGGAGTTTCCCTTCTGTTATCCTTTGTAGGGATGGATTTGTGGAAAAATATTGTGTAAATTTGGTTTTGTCTTGGAATCCTTTGTTTCTCCATCTATGGTAATTGAGAGTTTTGCTGAGTATAGTAACCTGGGCTGGCATTTGTGTTCTCTTAGGGTCTGTATGATATCAGCCCAGGATCTTCTAGCTTTCATAGTCTCTGGTGAGAAGTCTGGTGTAATTCTGATAGGTCTGCCTTTATATGTTACTTGACCTTTTTCCCTTACTACTTTCAATATTCTTTCTTTGTTTTGTGCATTTTGTATTTTAATTATTATATGATTGAAGGAATTTCTTTTCTGGTCCCATCTGTTTGGTGTTCTGTATGCTTCTTGTATGTTTATGAGTATTTCTTTCTTTAGGTTAAGAAAGTTGTCTTTGCCGGGCAGTGGTGGTGCACACCTTTAATCCCAGCACTTGGTAGGCAGAGGCAGGTGGATTTCTGAGTTCGAGGCCAGCTTCATCTACAGAGTGAGTTCCAGGACAGCCAGGGCTACACAAGGAAACCGTGTCTCTAAAACCACACAAAAAAGAAAGAAAGAAAGAAAGAAAGAAAGAAAGAAAGAAAGGAAGGAAGGAAGGAAGGAAGAAAGGAAGAAAGAAAAAGAAAGAACGTTTTCTTCTATAATTTTGTTCAAGTTGTTTGCTGGCCCTTTGAGTTTGGAATCGTCACACTCTTCTGTACCTATTATTCTCAGGTTGGGTCTTTTCACTGTGTCCTGGATTTCTTGAATGTTTTGAGATAGGAGCTTTTTGCTTTTTGTATTTTCCTTGACTGTTGTGTTGATTTCTTCTATTGTATCTTCTGCCCCTGAGATTCTCTCTTTTATATCTTGTATTCTGTTGGTGATGCTTGCATCTGTGACTTCTGCCTTCTTTCCTACATTTTCCATCTCCAGGGCTGTCTCCCTTTGAGTTTTCTTTTTTTTTTAAAGATTTATTTATTTATTTATTTATTTTATGTATGAGTATACTGTAGCTGTACAGATGGTTGTGATCCTTCATGTGGTTGTTGGGAATTGAATTTAGAACCTCTGCTCACTCCAGTCAACCTTGCTTGCTCCATCCCTGCTGGCTTAGGCCCAAAGATTTATTTATTAATGTAAATAAGTACAATGTTGGTGTCTTCAGATGCACCAGAAGAGGGCATCTCATTACGGGTGGTTGTGAGCCACCATGGGGTTGCTGGGATTTGAACTCAGGACTTTTGGAAGAGCAATCAGTGCTCTTACCTGCTGAGCCATCTCGCCAGCCCTCCCTTTGAGTTTTCTATAATGGTTTTCCATTTTTAGATCCTGTATGGTTTTGTTCAATTCCTTCACCTGTTTGATTACATTCTCCTGTATTTCTTTAATTGTTATTATTTTATGTTCTTAAAGTCCTCTATCATCTTCATGAAATCTGAATCTTGCTTTATAGGTGTGTTTGGGTATCCAGGACTTCTATGGTGGGAGAACTGGGCTCTGATGTTGCCAAGTCAAATTAGTTTCTGTTGCTTATGTTCTTGTGCTTGCCTCTCACCATCTGGTTATCTCTGGTGTTATCTGACCTCCCTGTCTCTGACTGGAGCCTGTCCTTCCTGTGAGCCTGTGAGCCTGTATATGTCAGAATACCTGGAGAGCTGCAACTGGGGTTTGGGTTGTGTGAGATTGGGTCCAGCGCCAGGACTCTACTCCCAGCATAGGTGGAGAGACTATCCCCATTTCTCTCTCTCTCTCTCTCTCTCTCTCTCTCTCTCTCTCTCTCTCTCTTTCTCTCTCTCTCTCTCTCTGTCTTGCTCTCCCCTTCCTCCTCTTTCCATCCTTTTCTCTCTGACTCATCTGCACACTGCTCAATCACTATCCCACGCTGGACTTTTGCACTCACTAATCCTTCTCCTTGAAACTCCTTGGCTCTTCCATCACTCCACTGTTTCAATGTTACCTCTGCTCCTGTAACACAGATTGTCATTCCTACACAACCTCCTTTTGTGCTACTCTATTTTATTTTTCTTCAACCCGATAACACATATCACACAACATGTAGAGTCTGATCTCGATTCTCTAGGATATAAGCTCCATGACAGGGACCACTTTGACACCTAATAGATGCTCAATAAATCTGTGTTAGACAAACAAATAGATACAAATCTACCTGTAAGAAATCATTCAAGGGCTGGAATCATGACTCAATGGTTAAGAGCACTGGCTACTCTCCAAAGGATCAAGATTCAATACCCAGCACCCATGTGGTGGTTTACAACCATCTCCAGTCCCAGGTAAACTGATCCCCCCTCCTGGCCTCCACAAGCACCAGGCACATTCATAGTGCACAGACATACATACAGTCAAAAGGTACACATAAAATACAAATAAAGATTGGAAAAAAAAGAAGTAATACAAAACTTAAGAATTTCTAAGAATATCAGTTTTTCCACACTTGGATGGAAAAAGGGAAGAGCCTAGCTCAAACTGTCCTCATGACCCAGCAAGCATCACACTTCCTAAAGAAGAGTCTATTAACAATGTGTGTGCCCTTGGTGACACAATAAAGTCATCTTAACACCAACACAGAGAACACAGATGGGGAGACATGGGAGGCTGAGGGTAGGGGAAGCAGGAGACTAAGAACAAGTCTTTTCCTGATTCCTCAGCTTTGTGTGTGTGTGTCTGTGTCTGTGACTGTGTATGTCTCTGTGTGTGTATGTCTGTGTGTGTGCCTGTATGTGTGTCTGTGTGTGTATGTCTGTGTATGTGCCTGTGTGTGTGTATGTGTGTATATGTCTATGTGTCTGTGTGTGTCTGTGTATGTATATGTGTATGTGTATCTGTGTGTGTGTATGTGTGTGTGTCTGTGTGTGTGTGTCTGTGTGTGTGTGTGTGTGTGTGTGTGTCTCTGTAAAATGTGTCACTAAACTGGGTAACTCAGATCCTTGGCAGGAAAATATTCTGATAGAATCCAGTGGCCTCTAGGCCCAGATCCTCCTCACAACCTGGACTTGGAACCACAGCTAGTTCCCCACACAGGACCAACACAATAGAAAGAAGACACAGGGAAAAGATAACTGTTAAGTTCACAGATGGGCACAGTGACCCAGAGCCATGTAATAAAAAAACGATGACACATCGGCATAAGGCTGGTTCCCAGTGTACTGTACTAAACTGTACTACACTGGGGAATATAGAACCCAGCCACAGCTAAGAATTCTCCATATCCAGGGGATTTGGCATGATGGGGAGGATAGGAGAATAGCAGGTGCCACCCTTCTCCTCATGACTTACAGAAATTTCCCCATGCTGTACTCCCCAAACCCAGACAATCTGCTACAGTTTCCTGGGCTACATGATCTTCAAGTGATCCTAGCTGGAGGCAAACTCCAGGGTGGGTTTTGTTTTACCCTCCAGTCCACCCCACTTCTGACCCTGTTCCTGGGAGTTCTTGAACTTCTGCATCTTCTCTGCACCACCACACTGAGGCTCCCTGTTGGGGCTGGCTTCTCATGGCTCCACCTTCTCTGCACCACATGATCACACTGCCGCACCCTGAGGGTTTCTCAGGGCTCTGCCTTCTAGCACACATCTGAAGGCCTCCAGCTGCAGAGTAGCTCCTCTTTCTCTCCCACAGCCGTGGGACCCAGGACCCATCTGGGTGGAATTTCTGCTGACCTTGGGTTGTCAGAGGTAAAATACTTTAATGTCTCCACAACTGTTGAGTAATGGCACCCCAGCATTCTTTACCCCGAGCTTCTTCTCCTCTTCTTTTACATCCTTAATTGAGCAAACTCGTTCCAGATCTAAATCTCAGAATGTCACCAAAGCTGCTCCACAAGGCCAATTCACAGAGGAGAGGAGCAGGCACAGACAAGTGAGCTGTCAGATGCTGGTTTCAAGTAGGTCTTACAAGGAGGGAACTTGATCAACTAACTGATCAAGTAGGATCTTGATGTAAGAGCTTAGGACTGGAGGCTGGAGAGAGGACTCAGCAGTTAAAAACACCGGATGCTCTTCCAGAGAACCAGGGTTTGATTCCCAGTGCCCACATGTTAGCTCACAATGATACTGACTGAAATGGTCCCAAAATAAGGAGCAGGTCTGAGGATGAGAGATGTCTCCAAGATCTCTGAGTATATTGGTTAAGGAGCCTGGAACATAGGAGAGAATTTAGAAAAGAGGTACACTCAAACCATCTGCACTGGGCATTCAACAGCTTCAACCTGCCCAGGCAGTGACCTGGTAGAATGCCTCTCTAAAGTGGGTATTACACAGACTTATAAAGAACCCAACATCCTCCTCTTTAATCTGGGAACAAAATTACATGTGAAATAGCCATTGCTTGGTCTGCTTCTCAACCAACACTTCTTTCTTTATAGCATACACCTTGAATGAAGAGGACCCAATAACAGCAAAGCGGGAAGTTAGGAGCCCCCAACTCAAGCCATCTAAGACAAACTTAATAGGATAATCACTAATTAAGTTACTCAAAACAGAATCAAAGCAAGGATGACTCCTAAAGGACCTTAGTATTAGGCCCAGTGTGCATTCTCATTTTATACTCTAAAACCACAAAGTGGAACAAGCAACCAAGCTAGGTTTTACAGGAGTATACACAGCAGTCAACAGCTTGTTAGGGACAATGAAGAGTGCTTCAGCTTTCCCTCCAGGTAGCAAGTGGTGTTGTGTTTGACAAAGAGGTATGACAAAGGGTGTGCTGGCTGGTCTAGTGTCATACTAACACCCAAACTGGAGTCATCTGAAAGTAGGGAACAAAGGTCAAATTGACCTTTGACACCCACAGATCTCTGAGAAATAATTTTCTAGTAAGTATGAACTATCTAGTCAACAGCATTTGTTATAGCAGCACAAGACTGGACAGCTGCTGATGACAGCTGCTCCATCATCTGACCCTTCTACTCATCGCAGGTACCCAAATGCAAATAAGATAAAGTCATAGCTACTCATCTCTGGTGCCAGAGGACACTTGCTCATTTTACAGATGGTAAGGCCAAGATTCCCAAATATTTCTCCTTCTCCTTCTCCTTCTCCTTCTCCTTCTCCTTCTCCTTCTCCTTCTCCTTCTCCTTCTCCTTCTCCTTCTCCTTCTTCTTCTTCTTCTTCTTCTTCTTCTTCTTCTTCTTCTTCTTCTTCTTCTTTTAATCAAAATTACCATCCTTCTGTGCCCTGAAGCTAAGGCTGTGCCACAGCTCTCCATACCCAAATCCCATGTAGAGAGAGCTGGTCTCCCAGGAATGTTGTCACTCCTAAGTTCACAGGTGAAATGACCACTTTTGCTCCAATAACTGGCCAGGGGCCCACAGGGCACAGGGACAGTGGAGCAGCCAGGGACAGGATCCTTCCATTTCCAACAGTTCACCCTGTGACACAGCTCTCCACACCTAAATCCCAACCCGAGAGAACTGGCCTCCAAGGAGTGCTTACACATCTAAGATCACAGGCTCACAGCAGAGACAAGCTCCAGTTAGAGACAGCAAGACCAACTAACACCAGAGATAACCAGATAGCGAGGCGAGAGGCAGTGCAAGAACCTAAGCAACAAAAAACAAGGCTAATTGGCATCATCAGAACCCAGTTCTCCACCACAGCATGTACTCAATACCCTAACACACCTGAAAAACAAGATTTGGATTTAAAATCACATCTCATCATGATGATAGAGGACTTTAAGAAGGACATAAATAACTCCCTTAAAGAAATACAGGGGAGCCGGGCAGTGGTGGCACACGCCTTTAATCCCAGCACTTGGGAGGCAGAGGCAAGCAGATTTCTGAGTTCGAGGCCAGCCTGGTCTACAGAGTGAGTTCCAGGACAGCCAGGGCTACATAGAGAAATCCTGTCTTGAAAAAAAAGAAAGAAAGAAATACAGGAGAACACAGGTAAACAGGTAGAAGAACTTAAAGAAAAAAAAAAACACACACACACACACAAAAATTCCTTAAAGAGTTACAGGAAAACACAGTCAAATAGGTGAAGGAATTGAACAAAACCATCCAGGATCTAAAAATGGAAATAGAAACAATAAAGAAATCACAAAGAGAGACAACTCTGGAGATAGAAAACCCAGGAAAGAGATTAAGAGTCATAAAGGCAAGCATCACCGACAGAATACAAGAGTTAGAAGAGAAAATCTCAGGGGCAGAAGACACCATAGAAAACATTGACAGAACAGTCAAGGAAAATGCAGAATTCAAAAAGCACCTAGCCCAAAACATCCAAGAAATGCAGGACATTATGAGAATACCAAATCTAAGAATAGTAAGTATAGAAGAGAGTAAAGATTCCCAACTTAAAGGGCCAGTAAATATCTTCAACAAAATTATCAAAGAAAACATCCCTAATCTAAAGAAAGAGATGTCCATGAACATACAAGAAGCCTACAGAACACCAAACAGATGGGACCACAAAAGAAATTCCTCCTGTCACATGATAATTAAAATATCAAATGCACAAAACAAATAAAGAATATTGAAAGCAGTAAGGGAAAAAGGTCAAGTAACATATACAGGCAGAACTATCAGAATTATACCAGACTTCTCACCAAAGTCTCTAAAAGCTAGAAGATCCTGGGCAGATGTCTTACAGACCCTAAGAGAACACAGATACCAGCCCAGGCTACTATATCCAGCAAAACTCTCAATTACCATAAATGGAGGAACCAAGATATTCCATGACAAAACCAAATTTACACAATATTTTTCCCACAAATCTATTTTCCATACAAAGGATAATAGATGGAAAACTCCAACACAAGGAGGGAAACTACACCCTAGGAAAAGCAAGAAAGTAATCTTTCAACAAACTCAAAAGAAGATAGCCACTCAAACATAATTCCACCTCTAACAACAAAAACAACAGGAAGTAACAATTACTTTTCCTTAATATCTCTTAGTATCAATGGACTCAATTCCCCAATAAAAAGACATAGCCTAACAGACTGGATACATAAACAGGAACCAGAATTTTGCTGCATACAGGAAATGCACCTCAGTGACAAAGACAAATACAACCTCAGAGTAAAGGAATGGAAAACAATTTTCCAAGAAACAAGCTGGAGTAGCCATTCTAAAATTGAATAAAATCAACTTTCAACCAAAAGTTATCAAAAAAAGATAAGGAAGGACACTTCATACTCGACAAAGGAAAAATCTACCAAGATGAACTCTCAATTCTGAACATCTATGGTCCAAAAGCAAGGGCACACACATTCATAAAAGGAACTTTACTAAAGCTCAAAGCACACACTGCACCTCACACAATAATAGTGGGAGACTTCAACACCCTACTCTCATCAATGGACAGATCATGGAAACAGACACAGTGAAACTAACAGAAATTATGGACCAAATGGATTTAACAGATATCTATAGATCATTTCATCCTAAAGTATATATATACCTTCTTCTCAGCACTTCACAAAACAGGCCTCAACAGATACAAAAAGACTGAAATAATCCCATGCATCCTATCAGATCACCATGGACTAAGGCTGGTCTTCAATAACAACAAAAACAACAGAAATCCCACATATAGAAGGAAGCTGAACAATGCTCTACTCAATGATAACCTGTTCAAGGAAGAAATTAAAGACTTTTTAGAATTTAATGAAAATGAAGGCACAACACATCCAAACTTATGGCACACAATGAAAACAGTGCTAAGAGGAAAATTAACAGAATCAGGAATGAAGAGGGAGATATAACAACAGAAACTGAGGCAATTCAAAAAATCATCAAATCCTACTACAAAAGCCTATACTCAACAAAACTGGAAAATCTGGATGAAATAGACAATTTTCTAGACAGATACCAGGTACCAAAGTTAAATCAGGATCAGATAAACCATCTAAACAGTCCCATAACCCCTAAAGAAATAGAAGCAGTCATTAAAAGTCTTCCAACAAAAAAAAAAGCCCAGGACCAGATGGGTTTAGTGCAGAATTCTATCAGACCTTCAGAAAAGACCTAATACCAATACTCTTCAAACATTCCACAAAATAGAACAGAAGGAACACTACCCAATTCGTTCTATGAAGCCACAATTACACTTATACCTAAACCACACAAAGATCCAACAAAGAAAGAGAACTTCAGACCAATTTCCCTTATGAATATCAAGGCAAAAATACTCAATAAAATTCTCACAAACCGAATCCAAGAGCACATCAAAACAATCATTTACCAAGATCAAGCAGGGATGGTTCAATATATGGAAATCAATCAACATAATCCACTATATAAACAAACTCAAAGAAAAAAACCACATGATCATCTCATTAGATGCTAAGAAAGCATTTGACAAAATTCAGCATCCCTTCATGGTAAAAGTCTTGGAAAGATCAGGAATTCAAAGCCCATACCTGAACATAGTAAAAGCAATACACAGCAAACCAGTAGCCAACATCAAACTAAATGGAGAGAAACTTGAAGCAATCAATCCCACTAAAATCAGGTACTAGCCATATAGTACTTGAAGTCCTTGCCAGAACAATTAAAAAACAGAGATCAAAGGGATACAAGTTGGAAAGGAAGAAGTCAAAATATCATTATTTGCAGATGATATGATAGTATATATAGTAGACCAGGCTGGCCTCAAACTCAGAAATCCGCCTGCCTCTGCCTCCCAAGTGCTGGGATTAAAGGCATGAGCCACCATGCCCGGCTAGGATGATTTTTTTATTTTTGTTTTTGTTTTTGTTTTTGTTTTTGTTTTTGTTTTTGTTTTTTCAAGACAGGGTTTCTCTGTGTAGCCCTGGCTGTCCTGGAACTCACTCTGTAGACCAGGCTGGCCTTGAACTCAGAAATCCACTTGCCTCTGCCTCCCAAGTGCTGGGATTAGAGACCTGCGCCACCACCACCTGGCGGCAGGCAGGTTTCTGAGTTCAAGGCCAGCCTGGTCTACAGAGTGAGTTCCAGGACAGCCAGGACTATACATAGAAACTCTGTCTTGAAAAAAAAAATTGCAAAGATTCTGTAAGGCAAAGGACACTGTCAATAGATCAAAAAAGTAACCAACAGATTGAGAAAAGATCTTTACCAATCCTACATCCAATAGAGGGCTAATATCCAATATATACAAAGAACTCAAGAAGTTAGAAAAGACCTGTTCTGTCCCATGGCAAGGAGAAGCCCTTACTCTCAATGTCTTTTCTCCCAATGCTATGCCTTTACTTCTAAGTTGTTCTTGACTTCACTTCTGTCTAAAAAGTTCTCCTCAGCTCAGTTCAGTCCTGTCTAAAAGGTTCTATCTAAAAAAGATGTACTCAGCTCAGTTCTGTTTCCTCTCTTTGCCCTTAGCATTTATACATCTTTCAGAATACATGATCACATGGTAAAAAGTTTATACATAAATTCAAATCATAAACTGCTCCGGCCCGCGGGGCGAGTAATTAACCAGGGTCCGAAGGGGACGAAGCCTGAAAGAGATGGGCAAGAGAGAGGAACGAGGCCAAGCAAAAAACAGTTGTCAAAGCCTCGACTTTACTTCAGAAGGGCAGGACAATTATACTTGTAGAGCAAGGAAGCGTTAAGAGGAAGTGGGGCGGGGGGTGTACACCTGGCTTCACACCTGGCCGGAGCGGAAGCGTTGACAAAACATTTTATGGTTTTTCCGAGAACACTCCTTGGTTCCTCGGAGAATAGACTGTTACTCAGATAAGGTCAAATTCTCAGGGACGACAGGGACACTCTGACCCTGACATCTCCCCCCTCACTGTAACATAAGGAGGGAACAGTAACATCTT
>JADRCD010181317.1:0-10128 GCA_019843815.1 Montemys delectorum
ACTCTTCCTCTGCTGAGTTGTAGGTGCTCTCCTAAGTGGTGAGATGGGTTTGGGTCCCACAGCTCAGCCCCAGGAGCCCAGGGGATGTGGTATGTCAAGTAGAGCAGTGACATGCTGCTTGGCATCTCTTCCCCTCCCCATTGTTCCCCTCTGAGACACCAAGGCTCTGCACTCAGACTCAGGAGATACACCAGGCCAACTCAGCCTGTGGCACAAGACAGTGACACGGGGCCAGCCTCGAGACATGGCACATTCATTCTGAACAGATGAAAAGGAGCCCCCCATGAATAAGCTAGGAGTGGAGGCAGAGTGAATTCAAGAGGGCCTAGAGACAGAGGGTTGGAAGTAAGACCAGAAGGAGGGAATCAGGCTGTCCTCCCCGGACCCCACCTCACTCACCCCCTGTTCCTGGGGGACATTGCCAACTGAGTCTTGCACCCGTGCCTTCTCACTGGGTACTAACTCCTCTCCTCATCTCTAAAGCTCCTTCCCTGCCTTCCAATTCTAACATGGACTCTCTCTTGTATTCTTGGGACTCTCAGGTACTGGGGACCAGGGAGGGAGCTCTGGAGGCTGGGAGGGGCCTACTAACTTGCTTTCACCTCGCAGGCTGGCTGCCCAGTGTTGGAAGAGTTCTGACCAATGTTTTTTTTTTTTTTTTTTCTCTTTTTCCCTCCTGCCCTCCCCTTCTCTCATTCTCTCTCCCCCTCCCCCTCTCACTCTCCTTCCTTCCGCACTACCAGAGCACCTTGGATTTGAATTAAAGGGTATGGAACCTGATCATTGCTCTGCTGCTTCTGCACAGCCCCTCCCCACAGCCTCTGATACCACACCAGGGCTGAGGAATGTTAGGATCCCTTCCCCTCAGAGGGAAAGTTGATGATTCCAAACATTCCCCTGGCTTCATCAAGATGCACGGATGATCTTGATGACGTTGATTTACAGCAGGGTACCCTGCAGTTCAAACTGTGCCCTGATGCTCAGTTAGCAACCCCTTCAGGGGAGGAGCCTGTAGGGCCTTGCCAGTCAGTAACCAAACCAGACATGGCTGCCCCAGGGCTAGTGTCTGCAGAAGCCTGGTTTGGGGAGCTGTGCAGAGAGGCAACTTTTCCCATCTCGCCCTGATCCTCTTTCCTTCCCAAGTCCATTGCTCCACAATCTGTACTAGGCTGGAGGCTGACAACTCCCTATGTGCTTCTGTCCCTGTATTGTGTCTGTCTACCAGAGACTCTGCCATCTGCTTGAGGCTTTCACTCCTTCCATGATCTGTCCCTACAGTGGCATGTTGTATGTGTGAATCTGGGCTAAACTACCAAGGATCTAATCTGTACTTACCCTTTCTCCTACCTCCAAGAAGCTTAATGTGATTTCGCCACCTCCCCGACCCATACCCCACCCCTACCCCACCTCCACCGAAGACACAAACACTGACCCTTTAGCCTGTCTACCTGTCTGGAAGGGACTTTGAAGATTAGCATTGTAAGCTCTCTGGCTTGATGCAAGGAGACTCCAAGTATCCAGATGTGTCTTAGCAACAGATGTGGAGGGCTCAGGATTGGTGGGAATGCTATGGTAGTGGTGGTGTGGAACACCAGACATGGTTCAGAGACTACATATATGGAAAGGCTTTTTCATGACATCCCTTGGGAGGTCCTAGCTCCCCTACCACCTAGTCCCTATCGGTTGCTCTTGGTAGAAGGCAAAGCTCAAAGTATGCATGTGAGTGCCTGTCTGGGTCTCAGGCTAGACTGTGTAGAGAGGAGGTGGAGGCTGGTTTTGTGGTGCAGTGCACAGGGATGATCTGCAGGTACGTGTGGATGGAGGATGGGAATGTCTAGCTAGCAGGTGTCTCAGGACAGGACTCAAGGATACAGAAAGGGTGTGGAATGTCTTTGTGTTAAGCCCAGGACATTTGAGGTTGAAACTGCCAGCACAGGGAGGTGAGTATGGGTGTGTATCTGTCTGAGGGGGAAGGGTGCACTCACTTGCCTACCCAATAAACATCCACTCAACATAAGAACTTGCTACACTTAGCGCCCCCACCCTCCTGGAACTGCATTCAAGAGGAGACAGCAACAAACAGGAAACACTATTGACAAGGGATACAGAAGGAAAGAAAGTAAGGGAACTCAGGGCTTGACGTGGCTGCAGTAGAGAGCTCTACTGTGACTAATGATCACAAAAAGGTTCGTCCTACTTGGTGCATCTGGTAGCCAGCCCCCGCAAACAACTGGGGAAGAATATGGGAGTATCGAAGGCAAGGGACACAGTACATGCAGGCTTGCCTCATTCAGTAGTCAGAGATGCTGCATATGGCTCCAAGCACTACAGGCCACAGATAAGATCCAAAGGGAATGTGAAGCCTTGGTGATACCGCAGCCTGGAAGACACAGGAAGCCATTGGTTTTTATACTTGCAATGAGAAGCTATATTCCGTGTTTCTAAGCAGCAGCTTAGAATGAGCTGCATTGTTGGCGCAGGCAAGGGGGAAGGGATAGAAGGAGGCGGACATATCCAGCATGTGTGGAGAGTGGGGATGAGTCAGAGTTAGTAGAAGCAGACTGGAAAGGCCTGTCAGAGGGCGACCATCTCTAGTGGAGGGAGCCCCCTCCTGGACTACAGGGGCAGCGGTGAAAATGCTCACTGTGGTCAGATCCACCACTCACTTGGAAAGCAGAACTGAGATGCCTCTTGGACGGACAGTGGAGGTGAGAAGAGAGGGAGTGGCAGGAGAAAAGCCTCACTAATGATATGAGCAAGCAGGTGTGGAGAGAGCTAAGCTAGTCTGGCTATCTGGTAGTTCGGCTGCCCATGGCTCATAGGTATTGACCAGAAAGCAGGGAGAAATCAGGGCAAGAGATGGAAATGCAGGATGCATGCAGACAGTCTGTATATAGACAGACTGTCTGTCTAGACAGTACATGCATGAGTGTCTGTGGGAAAGGCATGTCTGACTCTGGAAGCCATAGCTTTGGGTGTGTGAGCGTCTAGAGGGTTTGTAGTTCTGAGGCGGCCTAAATCTGAGGGACTGGGGACATTTCTCAGAGCTCTGCCAATCATGGAAGGTCTGCCTCTACTTATCACTGAGCTGGGAGCAGGGGAAGGTGGCAGTGCCAGCCAGCAGCTGGGAGTAGGGTGGGCTGTAGCCAGTGCTGTCACCTTTTCCTTGTCTTCCTCCTGGCTTTCTGTTTTAGAGGGGCAGAGCTGGCCATGCCAGGCACAGAAGGTAGACATGCCCAGCCTCTCCCAGCTTGTTAATAAAAATGGGGCCTGTTCCTTGTGTACAAGGACATTCCTAAATGCCAGTCTGTGCTGCCACTAGTCGGCTTCTCACCAGCAGACGAGGTGCAGAGAGCCAAGGCACTACCCTGACCAGGCTGTGGGAAAAGGCCTTTCTTCCCACACCCCGCTATAGCCCCAGTTTGCTGCGTCCCTGCTCCTGGCCTAGCAAGCATCCTTCCTCAATCTGGGTCTGACGCCTTGTCATCAGCCCTTTTTAGAGAAGCTGGGATGCCTGAGAAGGGCCTTTGCCCTAGGTTCATTGTCATAAAGAACAACTCTCTGCAGGGCCACCATGGAGCAGGGCAGGGCTCCTGCTCAAGGTGTTGCCCCCCATCTACTGTGGCCTTGGAACTTCACCCCCTACTCCATCCTCTCCCTTCCCCTGCATTTTCCACTCATGTGCATTGGGCAGGTATGGGTTTTAGGGGAGGTGGTGACCAGGGGTAGCAGAAGTCTGAAGGGAGGCAAAGGCAGGCTGTGAGCAGGCAAGGGGGAAGGGATGGAAGGAGGCGGACATATCCTGTGCTGAGGGAGCCCAAGGCTGGGGAACAGGGAGGCTGTGTACAGGTATCTCCATGGGCTCTGTTCCTGATCTGCCCCTGCAGAGGCTGAGGAGCTGTACCAGAAGAGAGTCCTGACAATTACTGGCATCTGCGTGGCTCTGCTGGTCGTGGGCATCGTCTGTGTGGTCGCCTACTGCAAGACCAAGTGAGTGTTACATGCTCAAGCCGAGAACAGGCCAAGCTTGTGGGGGATGGCCTCCAAAGTTTCTGTTAGAACATACTTCCTCCCTAAACCCACCATGACCAGCATGAGTGCCTACAGCTTCCTGTCCCAAACAGTTTCTGGGCCTCTGCAACTGTAGCACCAAGGGACAGACACAGGAAGAGTCTTGGTTCAAACCCAACTCTACCATCGCCAGTAGGACCTTGGGCAAATTGATGATGATCCTAGCGTGAACCTCAAAGGACCAGTGGCCTCACTGGAGCTCCCAGCTTCCTTCACAGGCTCCTGGAGTAGATGGGGCAGGGTATGCTGGTGGGTGAGAAGTCCTGGGCCACGCTGGGAAGATGTGCAGGGAAGGCTGCATTCTCAGGACAAACGGGTGCCTCATTGGCACTGTGCACACCCACACCAGAAGTACTGTAAAGGAACGCAGAGGAAAAGAGATTAGGCTATCTCAGGGCAGCTAGGGTCAGAACTGGGAAGGTCGTGAAGAAGAGGGCAAACTCAAAGACAAGCTAGAGAGAGCAACTCAGACTGCTCAGTCAGGGTTAGGAAGATTGGGCAAAAGCTAAAGACAGGAGATCCAGAAGCCTCCATAAAACCTTGATCCTGAACCAAGCTTCAGATAGTACGGAACCAATGAAGGCTGCAGAGTGGGGTGGCTAGACATTTGTTCAGATCTAGGCAGGAAGTGGTGGCGCACACGTTTAATCCCAGCACTTGGGAGGCAGAGGCAGGCGGATTTCTGAGTTTGAGGCCAGCCTGGTCTACAGAGTGAGTTCCAGGACAGCCAGGGCTAAACAGAGAAACCCCGATCTAGGAAGTGGGCCTAGTTGAAGCCACCATTTCAGGGGCTGAGTCTCTGGGTCTGGGTTCCTGCTGCCCTACAGATGGGATCTAAAGTCCTGCTTGACCTCATTTTGGATGGGACCAGAACCAGAAAGGCTGGGAAGTAAGGAGAAGGTTGGGACTGGGCCCAAGAAAGTTGAGTCCATGAACTAAGGAAAGAAGCCACCTGTTCTGACGCCCACAGCACTTACTCATTACTGAAGGCAACGAGTCTTCATCAGGCCCACCTCTGACTAGAACATGACGAGGCACATGACCGGTGCCCCAAACAAGTGGTGCCGAAGCATTTTTGGTTTGGGGCTTTTTGTTGTTGTTTGGTTTTGATGCAGGGTCTTACTATACAGCCCTGACTATCCTGGAGTCCACAGAGCCCCTCCCTAGCTCCGCTACATGGGACCACCAAAGTACATTTCTTAAGCACCTATCCTCAGCTGGAGGGCCGAAGGGCTCTCTCTCAGAAGCAGCATTCAGGCTCAGTCCTAAGAAGAAAAGATCTGAAAAGGCGGGAGTGCAGGGTGGAACGCTGTGCAGGATCAGAAACAAGTTGTCCCAGAAAGCAGCAAGCTGGGTGGAGGAAGTGTGCAAGAAACAAGCCTGGAGAGAAAAAAATGGGACACTAAAGGCCAAGGAAGACTTTGAGTCATAGGAGTGATACAATTACAGTTGTATATGATAAAATAATTTACTGAGCATTTATTATGTGCCAGTGTACAGAAGTCCCACAGGCCTGGCTCCTGAATCACAACATCCTATTTTATTTTCTTTGGAAAACTTTACTGAAAGTGTCTAGCTCATTTACTTGTGTATTTACTATCTCCCTCCCCTACTGGCCTCCAGGCTGCATGAGACATGGACCATGTTTACCTCATCTGTTCCAAAGAAGTGTCTGGAACACAGTTAAAAAGAAAAAAATCCAATAAACGCTAAACGAATGAGGGAGGGAGGGATAGAGGGAGGGAGGGGCTGGCACAGTGTGAGATCTTTATGGGCTTTATGATGGTCAGTGATCTCTGGGATGGTAAGGGGTCCTGTGCTACAGATGGAAGAAGTAAAACATCTTCACACACTTCCAGAACTTGCCCAAGGTCATGCAGTACAAAGCAATGGGACTCCAGGCCCTGCCCAGCCTCTCTGGAAGGAAAGCCAGGGAATTCTATCCTTTAGGGTTGCCACGCTAGGCTCACCTATCCTTCCTCTGTGCAGAAAACAGAGGAGGCAGATGCATCACCATCTCCGGCAGAACATGTGCCCAGCCCACCAGAATCGAAGCCTGGCCAATGGGCCCAGCCACCCCCGGCTGGACCCTGAGGAGATCCAGATGGCTGATGTGAGTGGCGTTCCCAGACCAGCTCCCTCTTAGCTTTGGCTGGACAGCCACCTTCTCTGGCTGCCAGGACAGGCCAGGGTAGATGCCAGTCCAGCCCTGTGTGCCGGGCACTGCCTCACTGGGGATCTGGCTTCACTCTGCCCATTTCCATAAGGAAGAATTGGGTGGGGGTGTTGACTGTCTGGGGCCATCACTGACCCACTGATCTCACCCCTTAACTAGAGCTCCACACTTATCACTTGCCCTCCCTGCCAGGAAGGGGAGCCTAGCTAGTCTCCATCACTAACTCCTCCCAACTTCCTGTCTCTCCTAGTACATCTCCAAAAATGTGCCAGCTACAGACCACGTGATCCGGAGGGAAGCTGAGACCACATTCTCTGGGAGCCACTCCTGTTCACCTTCTCACCACTGCTCCACAGCCACGCCCACCTCCAGCCACAGGTGAGCAGCATTGTAGAACCCTGCTAATTCCTGTACGTCACTGGCCAAATGTCCACAGCAAGTTGACCTCTTCTCTTGTATTTGCATACTGACCACAGTCCACCTGACTCTCCAGTACTGGGGCAACCTGTCCACGCAAGCACAATAGTTCCTATAGCTGGAAAAATAACAGGGCTGGTCCCTCCTTCCATGGACAGACCCATGCAATAGACAGAGCCCTTGCATATTGGCCAGTGTGGCTCGGATGCTGAGAAATGGCTAAAGAACATGGGGATAGAAGTGTCTCAGCTGGGAGACCTTGGTGGCGGGGTTAGGAGAGCCTATACATGTGGCAGCTCACCAACCACAGGATCCTAGCCTTCCTTCTCCCATTATCATGGTTGAACATCTGTGGTACTCCACATCAATGCAGAATGGAGAGGTCAGTGAGCTAAGGGAGTCACAGATCAGACAAAGAACCCAGAGCAGGGGGGCCATGGGACCACACACCTGCACTAGGACAGCCTATACCTCCTGGCCTATCAACTCACTCTTATATGGTTTTCCCAGACATGAGAGCCACACGTGGAGTCTGGAACGTTCAGAGAGCCTGACCTCGGATTCCCAGTCAGGCATCATGCTATCATCAGTGGGTACCAGCAAGTGCAACAGCCCAGCCTGTGTGGAGGCCCGGGCACGAAGGGCGGCAGCCTACAGCCAGGAGGAGCGACGCAGGGCTGCCATGCCACCCTACCACGACTCCATAGACTCGCTGCGTGACTCCCCACACAGTGAAAGGTCAGTGTCTACCCCTTCCCTGGACCCCACCTTGGCTAGAAAGCTGGCATTGCCAACCCAAACAAGGTCCCAGAAAGGTTAAGTGGTCTCCTGGGATTAGAATTGCAGCTGGCTCAGTAGATCCTGGCTGGAATGAACACAGAGTTGGTTGCATTAGGGAACACTAATAACCATCAGGGACAAACAGGGCTGTTGCCCACACCCAGGACCCAAGATTGGCCTATTCTCAGCATCACCTAAAGAGCCCCATATCACAACAGAAACAGAGAGACACTGAGACCAAGTAGACTAGACAGTAGGGGAAGGGTCATTTTCAAGGGCACTGACCCGAACAGTAAGGACGTGAGCCAAAAATGATCTCAGGACCTGTGAGCATCAGCAGCCAGGTCCTAGTGCCCGAGGCATTGCTGGAATCCCGAGAGGTTGATAAAGGAAGAACCAGGAAATTCTTCCCGCCCCCACCTCCCTGCCTGGGGCTGGCAAGATTGCCATGGCAAATGAATGAGCTTGTCCACCAAGCCTGGTGACCTAACTTTAATTCCTAGAACCCACAGGGTGGAAGAGAGAGCCAACTCCCACAAGCAATCGAGGCCCCTTCCTGATCAGCTTTGCAGTGGCTGTTAGGCAAGCAAGGTCTGTGAGAGGAAAGCAGAGGAAGGCACACCACAGGCAGGAGAGGCTCCGGGACAGCTAGGAGCAAATTCTACCTCTTTCTGACTCAATCGACTCTATGCCAAGCCCGGGCTGATCAAACATGCCAGAGACGGCCCTTCTGACTGAGTCTAGAGGAGTAACAATCTAGGGACAAACCACTGACACCCTCAGAAGGTTTTAAAAGTATTAAGCATAGATACCACGCTAGGGCAGAGAAACCTGGTCCAAATATAGACTCCAAGATTTTCCCTCTGAGTCCAGCTCCACTATTTGAGTGATCTGGGGCAGGTACTTCAAAATTTGTTCCTTCAGTGTAGATAGGGGAAAACAATTCCTGCTACATATGGGGCTGGAAAGGCCCCAGGATAATGTACAGAGTTTTGTCTCACTCATACCTGTCTCTGTTGTCATCAGCACTAGACGGTGGGGAGAAATAGGCAGGGAGATGGGGAAGGGATGCTTTCTAGGAGAAACACTTGAGCCTGCTTAAGAGAAGCAGCAGGATGAGCTGTGGAGCAGTGGAGCTCAACAGGCAGGCTGGGGACACGGAGATGCCCAAGAGCCCTGGGCTTCTGCCTGCTTGGGAGGGAGAGCCTGGGTAGATAAATAGGAAGGCCTTCTTTAGCGGAGCTGTTTGGATGGGGGGGGGGGGGGAGTGTCGTGTTTTGTTTTTGCTTGCCCTGGGAACTTCCTAGAGTGAAAAACAGAGCCCAAGGTGGTAGCATGACCAGAGAGAACATCTGGCCCAGGCTAGAAAGTGGGTAGGACTCAGTAATTAACCTGATTTGCATGTGAGAAAGTGAGGGTGGGGGTCAACTGACTCAGTAAGAAAGAAAAAAGACTCTAAGCCAGTTCCAGAGAGCAGTCAAGCACCTGGCAGTACAGTCTGAGAGAAAGGCACGGATGTGAGTGATCCCTTGGTGGTGCACGCCTTTAATCCCAACACTTGGGAGGCAGAGGCAGGCGGATTTCTGAGTTCGAGGCCAGCCTGGTCTACAGAGTGAGTTCCAGGACAGCCAGGACTACACAGAGAAACCCTGTCTCGGGGAAGAAAAAAAGAGAGAGAGAGAGATTAGCAAAAGCTAACTTTTCAAGGAAGTAAGGGGAGTGGAGATAGTTGTTATCTTGGTATCTTTCAGCTCTGGCTTGAGATGCCTACCTAGTGTCACTTCCCTGTGGCAGCCTTTGGATACAAGAAGGCATATTTCCCTCACTCAAGCCAAGCTGGGGGATAAACTGTCTCTGCAAGAGCAGTGATCTCAAATCCAGGGAGTCTCTGGATGGTGGGCTAGCGGTTCCTGGAATTAAGCATACTAGTTTCTGCCTAACCTGGATTCAAATCCGAGGGACAGGTACCCAGAATTCGCACCGGGAGGTATTAGCAAGAAACAGGCCTTCAAGGACCTGGGGATCATCGGCTGTAAGCAGAGACACCTAGTGGTGTCTTGGTGAAACAGGGAGGAAGGTGTCAGTTGATTCAGAAAGAAAGGAACAAACCACTTTGGTCATCCCGTACTTGGCACTTAAAGTCTGGGTCTCTTTTTCCTATATGTCATATAGCCCTCACCTACAGATGCTACAGAATAGATGAGACCACACATAAAACACCCCAAGCTGAGCGTGCCCCGGAGTCCGTGAGCATCCCTACAGTACTCGCCTAGCACATTTCTGAAATCCTCTAGCATCACACTGGAGGAAACACTAGAGTCATCTCTGAACAGGCTGGGAGGAGGATCATGGAAACTAAACGTGGTCAGAGCCACAGCTCTCACTCTTATGGATAGAGTCCTTTCTGGTTGGAATCTCCGTCAAACTAGCACTGCACCCAGATTCCCGACCCACACGCCTCTTGTCTCCCCGGCAGGTACGTGTCAGCCCTGACCACGCCCGCGCGCCTCTCGCCCGTGGACTTCCACTACTCGCTGGCCACGCAGGTGCCGACTTTCGAGATCACGTCGCCCAACTCCGCGCACGCCGTGTCGCTGCCGCCCGCCGCACCCATCAGCTACCGCCTAGCGGAGCAGCAGCCGCTACTGCGGCACCCGGCGCCGCCCGGCCCGGGCCCGGGGCCC